>CAEGAG010013038.1:0-19998 GCA_903067065.1 Brachyrhaphis terrabensis | reverse complement strand
AAAAAAAAGCCCATCTAGGGACAAGTGCTGCGAATTAGCTGCCGCTATTGCACTACGATGCAAACATGGGACTGCTGTTTTGCTCAGTTTGTCTTTGTCAATGTGTGTCTGTCCCTATCAAATAAACATAAATTAAATTATTTGCTTTATGTCTGTCTTTCTTGTACAGATACATTTTAGCACCTTTGGACAGATCAAGAAACCCTTGTGTTTTTCTTAAATGCTTCCTGATTATTAAAGATAGTTGGCAACTTCATACTGCTATTTATATACACAAAGTCATTATTTATTGTCTTACATTATTATAACAAGTTATTTATGCCTCTTTAGTCAAAATGTTGATGTATACAAATATACAAAGAGGCAAAAAATAAAGTCAAAGTGGTGAAAGTTTCTGATCTACAAATCATCTTCTCTTAGCTGTTCCGAATTAACTTTTTGTTTAATAACCATAAACTGCATGCTGTCTGGAAACTTTGAGTGTTACTCTTTTAATTAAAATAGGAGGCAACCTTTGAAAATGTCACAGCAGCAAAGTGATGAAGACCATGTGCACAAGAAGAAACTGGTGAGTTTTCAAACGCAAAGCTTAGTTTAGAAAGTCTAGATCAGATTAGTGGTGGATTCTGATTTATGAAAGTTTTATAATCTCTGTATTTAAGGTAAATATTTAGACTTTATTATCATGTGAAGCTTAAATACAGAGGTGAAAAGGTTTTGCTTGTTACAGATGTTGGAGATATCAGCAAACTTTTTTTCCCTATATGTACAGCTGACGTTTGAACTTTTTCACCTTTTGTCACATTAGTCTCTTTTAATAAAATGATTATTATGTGATACAACAACAAAGTAATGAATAAAAGTTGGAAAAAGGAAAACAATTTTCAATAATTTTAAATAAAAGTCTGAAAAGTGTGGCGTGCATTTGTACTTTTACTCCATTTACAGTCTTTTGGGGTGTGTTTCTACCTGCTTTGCACCTCAAAAGGACTTACATTTTTGTTAATTCTTCTTTAAAAATAGTTCAAACTCAGTCAGACTGGATGAGAGCATTTATGAGCATCAATTTTCAAATCCCTTCACAGATTCTTAGTTGTATTTTAGGTCTGGATTTTGCTTTTTTTCAGGGTGACAGGCAGTGTGACGCTATCTTCTTACTGCACATCATAATGCACGAAGTTCAACGTTAGTCTTATTTGATCAAAGAACCATTCTTTCTGTCTGCTGTGTTCACTGGTCTTCGCGAAGCTGCTTGTTCACTAATGTTAAAAAAAATCTCTGAGATTTTTCAGAACATCTGTATTTACTCAGAGATTAACACAGTTGACTCCATTTACTAATTAGCTGATACAGTTGTGATACATTTTATGTAGCTTAAAAGAGTAAAAGTGGCTGAATACAAATGTAGGCCACTTTAATTTTTTCACTACTTTGTGTTGCTTGTCACATAAGTTCCCAATAAAACATTGGTTGTAACATGACAAAATGTGGAAATGGTGGGAATACTTTTACAAGGCGCTGTGTTTATGGGGGATCTCCAAATAATCCACAGCTACTGTCTGTGGGTTACTTTTTAAATGTAACAGATGTGTTTGTTTTCTGAGGCAGCCTTTTAAATCTGCTGCCTCGACCCTATGGGGGATAAACTAATTTGAGGTTTTGTAAAAACATCATGTTCTCTAACAAAATAAACCGCTGCGCTCAAGTGTGATTTTAGTTCTGTAAATCTCCCCGGCCGTTTGAATTTATGTTTACTCAAGAGTCTCCGTCTTCTGCGAATGAATGCAATCTCCCTGCTTATCAATCTTTGCTGGCTATCAAAATGTATATTCCATTAGCCTCTGCTTTCTTTATCTCTTTTAATAACATGTCAGATTGCCAAAATATTGTGTAAGTTCACAGAAAATGATGTTGAAGCTTGCAGAAGTGCACCTGTTTGAGTTTGAAGCTTTGAACGTTGTGTTTACATTCAACCTAAATTTTGGATTCATTATGTAGAGAGGGAATTATAGCAGGGGAAAGATGTTTAAAACATCTCATTAAGAGCCCAGAGCTCCACCCATGAACTCAGGAACGTGCTCCACATGTGGGACCTCTAAATGGAGTTTAGGGTATCACTGCAGGCCTGAGTTATAACCTGCTTTCTGACTCTAAGACTGCTTGTGCGCCGTTTGCACAGCTTGCTCTTCATTTATAAAATCAACTGCTTTTACCACCAGCACAGACAGAAACCATGATAACTCACTCTGTGTTGTTTTTTCCCCTCTTTTCTATATTGCCACAGGCTTTTTTTCTCTCCTGCTACTTCTGAAGGTGATGAAATTTTATCTTAGACAAACACCCTGTTTCCTTTCAGAACTGACCGCCGGCTGCTGCTGCTGCTTTTTGTCCACTTAGCACGGATAATATAAGCTAGGTTCTCTTTTCTGAGCAGAGAAAATAAACTCGTTTAAAAAGGGTTCATACAACTTGAGCATTTTCACATTTGTTCACATTACATCTACAAGCTTCAGTTTATAGACAACATTTTCTGTGACACACCAACACAAACTTGTGCATAATTGTGATCTGAAAAACAAAAACATGACCTTCAAAGCTTTTAGCTAATTAAAATCTGAAAAGTGTGTTATGCTTTTCTGTTGAGCCACCTTGAGTCATTACTTTGTAGAACAGGGGTCTCAAACTGCAGTCCTGGAGGGCCACTGTCCTGCAACTTTTAGATGTGCCTCTGCTGCACCACACCTGAATAGAATAATTAGATCATTAAGGCTCTGGAGATCTTATCAACACAAGGAGAAGGTAATTAAGCCATTTCATTCCAGCGTTTTTTGTACCTGTTGCACATCTAAAAACTGCAGGACTTAGGCCCTTGAGGACTGGAGTTTGAGACCCCTGTTGTAGAACCACCTTTCATTGCTATTACAGCTGCACCCTTTCTGAGTATGTCTCAACAAGCTTTGCACATCTGGAAACTGTCATTTTTGCCCATTCTTATTTAGAAAGTAGCACATATTAGTCAGATGGGAGAGAAGACAACATTTCAAGCGTTGCTACAGTTTCTCAAATAGATTTAGATATAATCTTTGAATGGGACATGATAAAAAATGGATATGCTTTGATCAAAACCATTCCCTTGTAGTTCTGTCTGTATGTGTATGATTGTGGGTGTGATGCGAGTTAACCTTCACCTGAGTATCAAGTATTTTGCTAACTTTAACAGGTTTTCTTTAAGGATTCTCCTATTATTTTTAGGTAGGTAGGTACTTTATATAAATTTAACCAGCTGTTACTAGTTCTGTGTTTTCTAAAGGCAGGGTATCCTCTGTAATTCAAGCCAGAGGTACTGAAAAAAAAAGTCAGGACGGGTTTCTGAATTAACTTTAAAAATATTTATTTCCATGAAATAATTTTAAACTCTTCATAAAAACTCTAACATCTAGAATATTCTAATGTTAATAGTTTATATTTTGCGTGTTTTTAAGTACGATATTTTAATTGCCCTTACCTTTAAATGGTTATTTTGTATACTGAACACCTGTGGGCTTCATGGTCAGGTCTCTATTGAAAAGGGGATTTTATTTTAAGGGACTTCCTGGGAAAATAATGTTTAAATAAAAAGATTAAAAAATTTCTTCTTCCATATAGCAATTATGCACTATGTGTTGGTGTGCCACATAGAGTCTGAATAAAATACCTTGAAGCCAAAACAGTGCTAATAATTTGAATACTTTTGCAAAGCACAATAAATTTCATTAAAACTTTTTAAATAAGAATATTTAACGCATTTAGCACCACAATGCTAAACTTCTTTCCTCCTTCTGCTTCATGTGGAGTCTTCTCAAAGCATTGACCAAATCTCTGAATGTAATTAAATGCTACATTAGTAGCTCCTGTTATATTAGAGGTTTTCCCACTGGAAGCTGTTGCTCATGGTTCCCTGAATATCTCATTCTGTGCCATAATTGTCCCTCAAATAATCATATTTTCTTTTCTTTCTTTTTCTCAGCCTGTGGTTAACATTGTCCAATACACAGCTGCATAAAAACAGTGTCTGGAAATGACTGATTTATGACACATTCAGGCTGAAATAACTTCCATTTGCCTGTTAACATATTGACTGACTTCCTTAGAATCATGAAACAATGCCAACATGAAAGAAAACAGGATGACACCTGACAGCCTTGGAACAAAAGCGTGTCTGAGATAAAAATACGCCGTGGAGGTGTAAACAGGATTCCACCTGTCTGTAATGCAACACAATGTTGCGATATAACACTAATCACCTTATAAGGTAAGCAGCTTTCTGCTAAAAGCACAAGTAGTTCCTATTTGTCAGGTCTTCTGTATTAGCTTTAGATGTTTGAGGCTCTCGTGGGACGTCAACGCTAATTAATGACAGGAAGGCAGCGTTTGGGTATCAAATACTGCCTTATCCTGTTTGGGCTGTCCAGGTGGTCCATCCTGATTCGTATCATATATAATTTCCCTGAGTCTTCCTGGCCTCAGCCGTTAGAATCAACATGAGCTGATTCATACAATTTGTTTGTGACATTGTGACTGAACACTTGAGCTGTTAATGACATCCTTCAAAGTCTCCGCGCTCCCCTTAAAGACCTCACTGGGAAGAAACCAAAGTTGGCCAGGCAATGATGAATGAACATCATTAATGTTGTTCATCTGTTTACCTTTACACTGCAGTCCTGGAAGATTAGGGGTCAACAGCAAAAGGGAAATGTTGCTTACAATTGGCCTCCAATTTCTGAAAGCCTCTGCACTCTCTGGTCTGCCTTATTTGTTCATCTTGCTGGTCTTTTCTTAAAACTTTTTGTTGTTCTTTAAATCTTTAAATGGGTGCATAATAAATTTCATAAGGAATTTCAGCTTTTCTTCCCTTCTGACACCAAACAAGGAGTCATGTGACCAATACCGTCAAGCTTCCTGATCTTAGGAACTTTATTAGTCTAATGAAGTTCCTATAAATTGTCTAGCAATCTGACAACATGGAGATCCATTTATTCTCCTCCCCCCATGTGAGCCCACATTATTGCTAGGCCCATGTTTGTTTGTCTTATCTGCATGTATTTATAGAGCAAACAGTTTGGGTGATCTTATTAGACCCTATCAGCTGGAGCAGCTTTAAAAACACAGATAGATCACGGCGCAGATGGTGAGTCTGTCTTTGTGCTGTGGGCAAACAGCATGTGTGTTTCCTGCAGGAGGGAGAATTCACAGCTTTTTGTTGTATTATTTCAAATATCTTTAAAATAACTGAATTCATTACAGACACATCTAAATTATTCCCGTAACTTAATAGAAAAGATGACACATACATATAGATTTGAATGATTAGCTCACAGCTGATGTGAATCAAAAGTTTTGTATTATACAAAATCGAGAGAGAAAATTTGATTAAGTTGGTTGTTCAGGCAGCTCTATCCTACTGTGTTGAATGGAAAGAAAATGTTTAATAGACATAGGTTGCACAAGTAACAACAATATCTGGAACTTTGGCCGGACTGTGAAGCAAAGCTCTTTCAAGAATCTGGGCATATTCGCATAGTCTTGGACTGCAGTTGCGGTCAGAGCCTCCACATACAAACACATTCAAAACAAGAGCTTCAACTGTCTCACTCCCTGTGGTAAGCCACTTCTGAACCAGAAAGGTGCCCAAAACATCAGGAGCATGTTTTGGGCATGCTCCACTAGTCACTAAAGCTCACTTTAGTGACTAGTGAACCAAAGTTCTCTAATCAGATAAACTTATATTTTGTACTTATTAAAAAGTCAAGATCACAGAGTCCGGGGGTGAGTGGAGAGACACAGAATCAAAGTTGCATAAGGTCCGGTGTGAAATCAGAGAAGGTTTGGGGAGCCATGTTATCTTCTGCCTTTGGTTCACTGTGATTTATCAAGTTCAAAGTCAGGGCAGCGGCCTTCTAGGAACTATTAGAGCACTTTGTGCTTCCTTCTGCTGATAAGCTTTATGGAGACACTAATTTCATTTTCCAACAGAACTTGGCACCTGGTCATCCTGCCAAAAGTACCAATACCTTCACTAATAATCATGAAATTGCTGTATTTTTCTTTGGTCAACAAACTCATCTAACCTAATGGAGAATATTGCCAAAAGATGAGAAACTCCATCCCAACAATGCAGGTGACCTGAATGTTGCAATAAAAGCAACCTGAGCTTCTTTGGCATCTCAGCAGAACCACAGGCCAATCATCTCAATAACACACTGCATTTACGCAGATAAGAATGATAAAAACAACTCATAGTTTAGAAATAAGCATTTCTAATGGGAAAGAAATATGTGACCACCCTTATTTTCCCTTAAAAGTCACAGTTCAATCCAATTCAACAAAATTCTGTTTATTTATATAGTGCCATTTGACAAAGTGGAGAAACTCTCCTTTAACAAGAAGAAACATCCAGTAGAAACTGGATCAGTATGAGCGCCCATCTGTCCTGACCAACTGGAGCTCTGGGAAAACAGAGCGGATACACAAAAAGAAACAGAAGAACTGAAATGTAAAGTGAAAGTAAAAAGTTAATAGCAGGAGAACACACTTCATTGCGGGCAGCAGTATCTCAGCCGATGCCCTCCTCCAGGGAGGCGCCACCGCTATACAGAATGCTAGACCATAGAGTTAACAGTGGAAAGAACAGCAAACAATGAAATTTGGAGAGTAATAGAAGAAGAAAGTGAGTAAAAGTGGTCATTTTGTCCTCCAGCAGCCTCAGCCTATGGCAGCATTACATAGATAGCACAGAATAACCCAAACCCTTACAATGAGGCATGAGAGAAGCAACCCGTTCATTCCTGGAGTCTGTTGGTTGCACCTGCAGAACTGTTGTATCAATTACACAGACAAAAGACTGATACAGTTTGGAAACTTTCTTTAGTGACACACACCGAGGAATGCACAGCAGGGAAAATCTTAAATGAGATAGTCACACTTTCTTCAATAATCAGCTTTTTCTGCTCCATCAATTGTGTGGCCAGCAGAGATACAATTTAGACAAATTGAACTGTGAAATCACAGCACACCTGAAATGTCTTAGATGATCTCCAACTCCCAGTAATGACTAAAGCTCTGGCAAAACTGAGAAAGGAGTGGGGGTGATCCAGTGTCTGAGATGTTTAGAAACGCCACGCTCCTGACTGTGGTCTGTTCAATAGCAAAGGGCCGTGCAGCTATTCAGAGCTGCTGAAAGAATGTGTGGAAGCCCACAAGGAATCCTCTGCTTGCAGGGTTTCTGCAAACACAGAAAGTCTCAAACAGAAGAGCAACGGGATGTGTGAACAGTATGAAATCTACCCCTCTTTCTTAGCTAACCTGACTAAACACTAAAACCACAGAGGGAAGTCTCCTTTCACCCTGGAGCTTGCAATGAGTATACCACACTTTTTAGCAGTGGAAAAAGATCTCTAAATGTTTAATCTGCCTTAATAGATCTTACAGAACATCTAAAGAACTCAAAGGTTGGCTCTCAAACAAGACTAAGTGTGCACTAAAAAAAACAACAACTGCGGAGTTATGTCTTTTACCCAACTTGTGGGTTTATGCTGTTGCACCATGAATTGAGTGTTTTTAGCCAAACATTGTGACCGAGAAGAGACGATAAGGAACACCATCATTGTTCACAGACCACCATTTTGAACAATAGTCTTTCTGATTCTGGATTAATGCACAACCAAGTTTATTAAAGTGATTTTTAGTGAGCTGATATTTTGGAGAAACATTTTAAGATATTTTTGGTAAAAAAACAAACAAAAAAAAAACAAAACTCAGATGCAAGCCAGAGACCTTCCAAAATACAAAGACAGTTTGTAAAAAAAAAAGAGAGGAGTGTTATGAAAAAATAATAACTGTCTAAAAAGACTGCTGATTCTAATGAGGATCCATACTTTCTCTTGGGCATTTGATACACAGACATTATTTTTTTCACACAAACTCTGTTACATCCCAGAAGATTTGAAAATATCTTGTTAAAGTCTGGGAACACTGACAATTTTCAAATAAATGCATAAAATAGAATTGCACAGCAAAGCAGTCTGTTTTTCCCTTTGGATAAGAGCTTTGATTATATGAGATGCTCACATACAGAGAAGCAAGATTCAAGAGCCCACTATCCTGCATAAATTTGACATAGCACAACTTCAGCACACAGATTTCAAAGTGACTGAAATGGTTCTTGGCTCCAGTATGGCCACTCTCTGATTATGAAACCTGAAAACTGCACAAGGATCTGATCAGATGGTGGTGCAGTTGTAAGCAAGAAGGTGATCGATTTCTTCCACACTCCAAAAACCAAACTTTTATGTTATAGTTGACCACTTTAAAGTCAACCATATATGGCTCCCTGAATGAGTGAAGTGGATATAAAAATGTTTCAAAATGTTCATTTTTAAGTAACCTTTTTCATAATCAAGGTAATGAGATGTTTGTTTCAACACTTCTTTGAAAGCTTTAATCACTTTAGCCCATTTTTTGTTGTTGAAAACCTGATCAATTATGTTCGATCAAATTCATAATTCAGCCCTATTGTGTTCAATCAACACAACTAAGTCGTGAGGATATTTGAGACAGAACGGGTTAGCAAAATAACCCAGACTACGCAGTTATTGGTGAGCAGTCTGTACAGTGAATCCCATGCGCATCACTACACGTTAAAAAATGCTGCAGTGATGGTATAAATGAGCAGGCTGTGGCTGAAAGATGCTGTAAAGTCTCAGTTGATTCTCAGAAGGACACAGAGGGAGGACAGGGAAGGGGAGGAGATTTAAATGTCCAATAAAAAGGTGGTGCGGGGAAATTAGACTGAAGTGTTTCTTTTAGCCGGCTGCAGCTCAGGGCGAGACCAGAAACTGAAACTTTCAGTCTACAACTTACTATTTGCTTCCGGAGCCGCTCTTCTTTTAAAAAGACTTTGGACTGAACCATATCATTTTTTTTTTTTCCACTTTGCTCGAGGATTTTGTTTGCCTGTTTTATCGTCCATTCACATTTGTACTCGCAGCTTGAACCACTTTATAGATATGTTTTATTTCTTTAAGCTCTGGCTTTAAGTGCAGATCCTAAGGGATTGAATCGCTTTTAACTCTAGCACTTTCTCCGGGTCCCTGGGGCCTTTTTCATTAGTGAGAGCAAACTTCATCAGGTTACACGCCGGCAGAAACGGAGCTACGTGACTTCTCTCACTCTCACCGCTCGGACTGGGAGCAGATGACTCGGGAAATCCCGTTCAGCATCGTTTTTCTAACCTGACTGACCACGCCTTTTTATTATTATTATTCCGTTCAGTTTATTAATTTCTAAAACTGAGTGAAAGTTAGCGCCTGGGCACGTCAATCTCTCTCTATGCGCAAACACAGCGAAATGACACCGAGTTTTGCTCTCGGGTGTCTGGTGGCGCTTTACCTGCTCCTCTCACCTGTACAGGTATGCTGTTTCACACTTCACACACAGACATTTTTTTTTCCTTTTAAGTGCAACATTTGTGAAACATATGTATTCTTTGGCTCGTAATTTGTTAATTGACTCTCTTTTCACATCCATATGAACAAAAATAGGAACTTATTCATATTTGTTTATATTTTGTTGAATATTATAGTCATTGTTGGATATTTTAGTCTAATTCAGCTTAAAATATGAATATGAAATGAGTAAGTTAGTGATGACCAGAGCTGGACCGAGGTTTTATGAGGCCCTTAGCTTAATGTTTCTGTTGTTGATCATGTCGCCTAATTGGTAATTGCAGTCATGGCTGAGCCATCCCCTCTCACCTTGTTTTTTTTTTTTTTTTTTCTTTGCTATCACTGACTACAGTTTTGAAAATTTGTGATAAGGTAAAGTAAACCTACCAAGGAGAGCCATTTTTTTCATTCCTGTTTCCAAAGCCTAGGGCTTATTGTTGAAGTTTTGATCTGAGAATACCATGCTTAATTTATAGTGGCACCACAAAGCATTCATAACCCTTAATTATTTATTTATTATTTATTTATATTATATTATATCTACACAAAACTGCCAATATGACACTTAGCATAGCATCCTGGATTCTGCAACTTGATTTTAGCTTGCTTGTGGTGAGCTAAATTCAGTGACTATTGTTTTGGAATCAAACTCTGTAGAGTCTCACAGTTGATACCAACCAGTAAAGTCGAAACAATTGTCTGTAGGCCTCTGTCAAAATAGAAATCTGGAAGAGAAGACAAAAAACTTCTGACAGTGCTGAACATCATTACAAGCACTCTGGTTTCTATTATTTGGAAATAGAAAAAGCTTAATACCACCAAGAGCCTCCTGAGATCTGACTTCCCAACCAAACTGAGCAATCAGGGAGAAGGGGCTTTGGTCAGAATGTATTGGTTAATAAGGTGGAGCTCCAATGTTCCCTTGTGAAGATAAAAGAACTGCTTAGAAGGTCAACAATTGCTACCCTTCGACCAGTCAGGCCTTTATGGTAGCCACCTTAGAGATTGCCAGATAGGAGAAATAAAATTGTCTGGCTTTGCTGAAACCAACCTATTTATTTTTACTGCAGCTCAAACCATGTCTTAAGAAACATGGGTAGCTTTTCCCCTGGCAAACCCCACCGTAAATGGGCGCTTGTATCTTGTTTGCAAACATACCTACTTTTATGCTGTCTATATGTTATCCTTTTGTACCTGTCTAATGACTTTGTTGTTTGCTGTATTGCATTCTGTCTTGATATGATTTTGGTGAGTTTGGGAGGATGGGCGATGAATACCTCCCCTATAAATTTACTGCCCCTCACCCACCACCACTCTTTTTGGGCATGTGGTTTTGGTGTGCCACCCCAGGAGTATCAATGACCTCCATCTGGCTGCCCTCCCTTTAAAAACATTTTGGAGGTGCACCGGAAGAAGCCAGGGAAGTTTGATGTTGGGTTCACAAGCAACCATGGAAAAAAGTTGGTTGCTGATTTTTGTGCAATTTCGTAGCTCAGATAGAAGCAGTTTTCATTCTTTAACTACTTGAAATTGTGTCTGTTAACATGACTTTTAAATTTAGAAAGCCTTTTCTTACAAATGGACCAATCAGATTGTTTCCTAGTCTATGCTAATTTCCAGTTTTCTAAGACAAATGATCTGAGGATCAAAACAGATAAAACAGGAAATTGCTCCAAGTTCTTTAGTAGAAATGGCAGTCCTGAATCAAACAGTAATGAAGGAATATGAAGATGATCCCCACTTATGCACCAAAGCTTAAAACAAGTCCATCAAACATGCTATTGATTGATGCATTTACAATAAGGAGTTTTCGGAATCTTTCAATGAATGGCCGAAAAAAAATCTGATCTGATAAATCAATGTTTGGTCATTCCTGATGACAAGGTAGAGTAAATTGTGGTTTGAGTAACTTTTAAATGAGTACCATTCAGCTCATTCATTCACAAGGTGAAACACAACAAACCACATAATCATTCATCTGCAGCAGCACATGATGCAAAGTGACTCATTGTTACGTGCACATTTGGGAAAGCTCTAAGCTCATAATTACAGACGCTTTCTTCAAACACTAGTTTCACTGACATGGATTGTTCTCATTCTGTATGATTTATTTCAGTGTGGAGACATATTGGTTTCTATTTCTTTTGGAATGCATTTTAATTTTATGTTCTATTGTAGCTGGATAATACGAGATCCTGCTGAGCTGTCTCAAAGTGTGAGGCACCCCCCTACGCTGCCCATGTCCATGTTTCTGTACATTTTAATAGTAAAAGGTAGTATTGGTATTTCTGTCAGGCAGTACAAAGCTTATCTGTCTTCTGTTTCCTGGCATCGCCTGGTGGTCTCTTAATGAAAATCTGCTTGAACAGAGTGAACCCGACACTAGAGTGGGCACTCTTTAACAAGCTTGTGTTGTGTCACAGATACTTGAGAGACGTGTCTGGATGGTGGGACTTGTGCCACATAGAGCTCCAGCTCTTGAACCTTTTCAGTCTCTGATTTCCATCCAGCGTGGCAGTTGTCTCTGATGCGTCTCATGTTTAATGCAAATTCAGGTCCTTTTCTCATCCGTTTACTCCCACTGTCACACTTCACACACCGCTGAAGCCTGTTGAATCAGCAGACTTTACCACTCTGCAGTCTGCATTCTGAAGTATTGACTCAGAGAGGCTTTAAAGGTCTGTGAAAGATTCATGTCCTAACAGTTTTCCAGGCTGGACACTTTGCAGCTGTTGTTAAGTTGAAACTTGGTAGAAAACATGTGGTATCCCCGCATTTTCTCTAATCCGTATAATCAGCTCATGGCTTGCTTAGTCAAAACATGGATGACAAAGCACAGGGCCCCTAGTTTGAAGCAGGTTAAATGCCCCCTGCTGCCTACAAGACTGATGGCAAGTGTAAACAGCGCAATCTCTGAGACTCAACATCCAATCTGTCAGATCACACAGAGCCAGTCCTAAATCTGGATACTCCTTTAACCCTACAGATGTGTTTTACTGCTCATTAGTGAAAGAGCATTTCCTCACCTCTCTTTCTTTGCTGCAAACACCTTCTATAAGATCCCAAAAAGTTTGAAATTCAACATCTTTCATGAATTTCCCACGCTTAAAAATGCGTCACTAATGAATAATATCCTTTTTTTTTTCATGACATTCACAGCTGGGGTATCTATCAGCAGCCTTGCAAATAAAGAGATCACTTGTGTCCGCTCTGAAACACTGAGTGGCCAAAAGAGGGTGGGGTTTTTGCTGTTTCATAATTCTTTAGTGCAACGGATTCATCGCTTACATATTCCAGTGTTTCTGAATGTGTGTTCTATTCTGAACATACAGAGTAGAACACACTAATTTTTACTATATGGAGCCTTTTTAGAGATCCGATTTTTTATTAACACCAAATGAAATTTTTTTTAATCCTTTTTACAAAATCAGATTACCAGGGATTACGACCTGGAAGAGATGTGGTTTTTACTAGGTGGAACTCTTAATTTTTTGTGTGCAGTTTTATTGTGCAGGCGCTAAGCATTTCCCTCTGGTTACTCTGATTGTAATTCTGATTTTCTTAGTTATCTTTTGCGTTTATTGTAATTTATTTTTTTGTTTTTATTTTAGTATGTTTTATGGAGTTTGGTTATTTTAAGAAAATAATCAAAGAGGAGGAGGACAGTTGTGGTTTAGGCATCTGATTGTGATGCCTCCTTATCTCCTTTCCATTGATGTGTTTCATGCTGTAATGAGGTAATGGATGGATGGATTTCACAGTACATCCATCCATTTTCTGTACACCCTTGTCCCTAGTGGGGTCAGGAGGGGTTATGGTGCCTATCTCCAGCGAACATTTCAGACAGGTCGCCAGTCTGGGCAGGGCAACACAGAGACAGACAGGACAAACAACCATGCACGCACACACTCACACCTAGGGAGAATTTAGAGAAACCAATTAACCTGACAGTCATGTTTTTGAACTGTGGGAGGAAGCCGGAGTACCTGGAGAGAACCCATGCATGCACAGGGAGAACATTCAAACTCCATGTAGAAAGAGTTTCCCGTGGCAGGAGTCAAACCCAGGACCTTCTTGCTGCAAGGCAGCAGTGCTACCTACTGTGCCACTGTGCAGCCCGCTGTACTGAGCTTATATGCAAAATAGACTGAGAATTGTTTTTGGATCCTCTAGGAAAGCTTTTGCCAGAAAGGGTTTACCAAACCCTCCCTTCAGTGATTTTTTTTTTTTTTTCAGTTCAATTTACTTGCATTCAATCCAGCTCAAATTCATTTATATGGATTCAACTTACAATAGATCCAATTAATATTCAGTCACATAGGTCTTGTTTCAATTCATATCAAGCCAGTTCCTCCCGATACAATCCACCCATGTGAAACATACTCAGAAAGTGCATAGAATCTGATATAATCTAATATTAGACAGTCATTGTACCATCAGGATTATAAAATTAAATAATTTATTTAATCATTATTTTACTGGATTTCCATTGAGATGAAATCTCTACTTTTGGAGTGAGACCTGGCCAAGAGGCACACTGGTGTACAGATGACTAAAAATTTGTCAATCTAAGCACGCTTTGGTCATTGAGTTCACAGCAATAAACATGAAAGCACTAGTCCAAAATTAAGCATCAATAAAATACATGTAGCTCTTAAATCCGGGTCAGATTTTCATTGATAGCTACGCTCTGTGAACACACTTGCTGATTTATTATGGTATTACTACCCCAGACTGAGGGGGGAAGCATCTGGGTTTCCTATCTGAACAATAGTGACCTCTTTTTCACCCTTTTACATGAGCTATCCAATGAATTAGTGTGTATTTGTGAATTCTAATTGCTTGTATTATTCCTGATTCCTTGCCTTTGTAAATTCACATGCTGTATGAACGCCTGTATATGTGCTAAATCTCAGGTGTATAGATAGAAGATACATGCCAGATCATGTCTCTATTGCAGATTGAATACAGGAGAGTTTTTCTAAAATCTTCAGTGTCTGTTGCTTCTGACAAATTTTCGTTAGTTTATAGTGAATCTGTAGTGTTTGGTGTAAACTACCGCCTTCATTTTATGATTGTATGCAAGAGGGCTAAGAAAATGCTGCATCAGCAGTTCCAAACCTGACTTCCTTTAGTCCATTGGGTTTGGCACTGATGATAACCTGCTTTGGTGTGATAGGAATTTTAGCTGAAGATAGAGCTTGTAAGCATCTCTGGTATGTATTTCTGCCACTCCTACATGACAAAACCACAAGTACCAAAAGCTATTTGGTTTTGCCTAACCATTAGATTAATCTCATTATAAAGAAGGCTTGTTGTAAATGTCTCTGACCAAAAATGGGGGCAATTTTTTTTTTTTCTATGATAAAACCATACAAACCAGATAACATTAGATTGTTTCTGAGCATTACATTCATCATTGCACCCGCAACGCCTGCTCCATATCTAACCAAAAGATAGGAGGGATAAGCTTAAAAGGATGGTTTAGATGTTTTTGCAGTGGGAGTTGAGAGGTTATGACTACCCGGTACCTTTTCAGAAGTAGATACCTGTCTGGTGTATTCACTTTGTTGAAACAGATTAGCTAATGGCTAATCAGAGTGGTGCCAAGACAAAGTGGGCTGGACCAACTCCATTCTCAAGTGTTTTAACACCTTTCATGCATTATTTCTCCATATATAGGAATAAACTCCTATTTTAAATTTTTACAAGTCCTGCAGGATAGCTACTTGACATACATGTTTTACATCAGAAGTTTTAATTCAATAATTGTGAGTTACCAGGCATAAGCCATTATAGGAATTATAAGATTGGTGTTGATTTAGACAGGCAAAAATGCACATTTTGGGTTCCAACACTTGTCTGAAATGTCTTCTTGTTGTCAAGGTGGAATTTTTGAAAGAACTAAGATGGCATTAAGAGTTTGTAGTCAACCCTCAATTTTTATGCCTCTGAGCTGACATGCTAGGTAGGGAGACATCTGAAAGGAAAGTTAGTTTCATGTCTGCATGTCAAGTCATTCCACAACGACTTCACAACACCTTCTTTGATTCCACAAAGATGCTAGAGCCAACCAGGTCTGCTGCAGATAAGATACTGACTGTCCATAACCTCTGAGGGGAATAGTTCAGAGTTTTTGAAGTTTTGTGAAGCTATTATCAGTACTAGTTGCCTTATCTGTAGTAGAGAGATGTCAGTACTTTATTAAAAAGTGGTGGTCAGTTGATTGACCACAAAACCTGTAAAAGTACTGGAATGCACCACCTTCAATGCCTCTGTCAAATTAGACAGGTTGAAAACCTATAGAAAAATCCAAAGGTTTTCTTCTCTCTTGGGGAGAGGTAGTTGCCTCTGATCAGACACTTAATTATTATGTCAGTTAAAACATTTTATGCTGGTTTATATGTGGAAAAAACAATTCCAGAAATAATATTTTGTTGAAAAACCAAGCACGAATATAGTTTTGTAAAAGACTGTCCTCATGTGGACAAGGCCTGACAAGTTTGATGTTGAAGTTAGCCTAACTTTCAGTGCTTATGGCACCAAAATTGTTTCTAAACCAGAGATCCACAAACTCATAATTTCGGCCCTGGATAAGGGAGCCATTACTGATAAAGATGTGGCTCTTGTGTCTGCAAGTACATGATGTTACACAGGTGTTTCCTTGATATTAGAAGAAAATCAATACTGGATACTGACCTTTTATATTGCACAAATACAATTGTTACCATTCATATTTTTCCACATATGTTCATGTTTAGCCTGTCTGTTGTATCTCTGCATGTTATAAAATCAAACTTTCAGGTGTGTCTATGACGACTTTGAACAGATTAAAATACCTAAACCTTTTTTTCTGCCTGTCAAACATTTAAAATTGCTGAACTCCTTGTGTTTTGTCCTCTTGCCCATCTTTCTCGGTCAAAGTGTGCTCACAAAGTTGTAGTGACTCGCTGACTGACGGTGCTTTTATTTGCGTTGTTGGGGTATTTCTCTCCAGTTGTAATTTCCCGGCCCAGGGGAGAGTTGCAATTGCAATCAGGAAATATGGATTTCTCCTTCCTTCTGCTTCGGAGGAGGAAGAGGAGTGGTGATGCTCGGGGCAGCCGTCTACTCAGCAAGCTTTAATCTCCCATCTGGATGTAATTTACTGTGGTTTACAGAAAAGCGTTTTACTGTAATAGGGACCACAATTACCACCGGTCAGTCTTATCTTAGGACCTGTGTAGTGTGTGTGTGGGGGGGTGTGTGTGTGTGGGGGTGTGTCTGCGTATGAGTGCACCATTTACACAGTGGTTGTGTCTGTTTGTGTCTATGTCTTTGGGGAGACATCTGTGCATTCATTAATGAACTTACACTAAGGAAGCTGTATTTATCTAAATCAACATCTATATGGACCTTTACCTCCTCCATGTCTGTTGACCCTATTTGCAGTGTGTGTTATTATGAAAAGCAGAGAAAGCATACCTGCCCTTATAGTGAGAAAACTCCCTGTTGAAGATAAATTTATTTTTAAAGAGTGTAAGAAACTCTCTTAGATAATCAGTCTTAAATCGATTACCTTGCAAAGGTACCCATACTCCTTCAACTTTTTACTAAGTCATTGTGATTTTGTGATTTAGATCAACACAAAGTAATTATTATTTCAAAATCTAATTCCAAAATACTAAGTTAAATACATTTGTGAATAAAAATCTAGAAAGTGTGGCATGCATGGATATTTATTCTGTTAGCCATAAATAAAATCCGGTGCAAATCACATAAGTAGAAAATAAGCTGACAGGCCTATAATAATCATGGAGAAGCTACAGAGATCCAGAGCTTAGCTGGATCTATGAACAGTACAACTGTCCTCCATGTTTTGGAAAAGTTGCAAGAAGAATTTCAGCTACAAGTTTCTCATTGTCCAAATAGAGGAAGCATGTGGAAGAAGATGTTCTGGTCAGAAGAGACCAAAATTGAACTTTATGGCCTGTGTGGCAAAAAGAACTAACCCTGCACTAACCCTGAACACACTGTTCCCACTTTAAAAAAAAAAAAAAAACTAGCCTTTGAGAGTTAATGAGAAGATGGATGGGGCTAAATACAGATAAATCCTGGAAGAGGATCTGTTGAAAGTAGTGAAGACTTGAGACTGGGGTTGAGAATCTAGCCAGTGATTTACGTAATGCAAGGTTTTTTCATTTAAGTTCAATTTAGTGTATTTATATTGTGCCAGTTCACAACAAATAATCACTTAAGCCCCTTTTAAAATCAATTACTAATACATTTCAATTTGATCATTTTAAAATAATACAGTTTCTTCCTAAGAAAATCCAACTGAATTCATCAAGTCACTGACTTGCTGCAAACACTCCTCCTGATGCATTATGTGGATCTCCAAATTACTGCTTTAGGATTTGGGAATCTGCACATTAATGTGCCTTCTTTATAGCGTGTGAAACAAGTCCAGATTCAGTAATGCTCTCCTCACCCTGATTTCTGGAGTGATTGTTATAAACGTTCACCATGTGTTCTGGTTTGAAGTTTGTTGGTAACTTAAAAGTGGCCCCCGATCATGAGCTCTGACCAGACCACTTTGCAGACCTGACTGGGTAATGTCACTCCTGATGTTTTAGGTTCACCTGCCTCATGTATACAAAACAGTGCCTGTTTTTCCTTAGTAGGGGTGGAAAATACGTTTTGTTTTCTTCAAGCTGCATGTGAGGCCTGAGAAATGCTGCTGTGGTTTTTGTTGTTGATGTAATGAAGCTGGATAGAAACTGGACAGCATTGGAGTGGTGTTGCGTCCACTTTCTCTGTGGTTTTATGGGTTAAGTTTCATCCTATCACAAAACTTAGAACATGTTCCTATTCTTTTTCAGAATAATTAATTAAAATGACAGAGATATCTGAACAACAAGCCACTTTCTCTGAGTCATTGATGGTCCTCGATATGAATAATTTGTCAATGTGCTAGCCAGGGAAATCGTTGCAAGAAGGAACCAATAATCAATTTGCAAAAATGCCTTCAGGACACTGCTTTGTAGCACAAAAATAAATTCCTTAAATCTATTTGTCTGTGATTAGTCAATCGCTAACTATATATCAATATTACAAATAAAATTTTATATTCAAAAAATATTTCTGCTGCTAAATTACTGGATAAACAGACATATGAGATCAACTGCAAACACATTTATTGTCTATAATCTGTTATTTGGGTAATTTAACCATCAGATTGGTGCAATGTGCTGTTATTCCAATTCAAGTTAGTTAACTAGCTTGAATAGTTAACTATTCAAGCTATTTTAGCCTTGAATAGTTAACTGATAGGCCAACACAGCCAGGGCTCAAGGGTAGGAGCTTTGTTGTCCATTGCTCTTGTTGCGGATGTCTCTTGTGTGTAAGAGTATGAGTGTACAAAAAAAATTTGCAAATCCAGAAGTTCTGAAACCTTTATTTAAAATAAAATGTGATTAATTGTGATAAAACTGTCTCTCTCTCTCTCTCTCTCTCTATATATATATATATATATATATATATATATATATAAATTCAGGATCTATTATTTACTTGAGTCATTATTAGCCCAAGTCTTGAGAACTGAGGAGGGGATTTTCCCAAATCTCTGCCAGTCTGCTTTTCCTCATTATTAAAGTAAACAGTTCTGCTGACGTGGACCTTGTTTTGGTTTAAACTGATAAAAAGCCCACTCAGCCTGGTGACCTGTCATCTCTAAAGCAATTTATTTAAAAGTCAGAGCAATCAAATAATAAGGCAGGAGTTGGGGCAACTGTGGTTGTTATGATACAAGAGATTTTACGGTGCGTTTTGTAGCTAAAAGTCGGAATATGTAAGGGTTTGTGGCTTGAACATGTCGCATTTACACTGTAAAATCCATCCTTATTATAGCAGCACTGTTAAATCAGTGGGATTTAACCACACTGACAATAAAAACCGAGTTCTTGCAGAATGATTTGTGTTGATAATAAGATGCTATTGGTTTCTCTGTGGTGAAAATTTCATATTTTGTCAACCACCAAGTAAGTGTGTTTAGAGAAATTGTCCTTAGTTTTAAGTTGGTGTCCTTATGATACCTATTACCTTTTTGAGGGAATACCAGCAATATTCAGTATTTTCAATGATTTTCTTGCTTGTTGGTAGTTATTACGTTCATTATGTAATAGGTTAGACATTTGAACTATGTATAAAAGTGAAATTGTTGTCAACTCTACTTGTTGTCAACTTGTTATAAAACAAAACATCCCTCATCCTTACAGTCACTGTTTTGTAATCCAGTGGAAAGAGCAAAAAGACCTGTAATATTGGCATATTGCACTATGTCCTTCATTCTTTGCTATCTTAAAAAAATGCAATGCTAATTATTTTAGCTCGGACCCAGATCTTGTTCAGCAAATTGCCATTGTACCTGCTGTTGAACTGACATCTTCCTCTTGACCCTCTAAACTGATATATCCTTGAAGCATTAAGCAGAATCTCTGTCATGTTAAGTTGTGCTCCCTATGCACGCTGCCCT
>CAEGAG010013027.1:0-20144 GCA_903067065.1 Brachyrhaphis terrabensis | reverse complement strand
AATTTATTTGATAAAATCCAACACCAAGAACAGACATGTCATCTTGAAAGGCAATTTAAAATAAAAATAGAATAGAGGCAACAACAGGCTGAATAATCGTACGGTATGCTAACATTACATGACACATAAACGACGAACTGAGAACGTGCCTGGTATGTTAACATAACATATTAAGAGTTATTCAGATAACTATAGCATAAATAACATGCTAACAAGTTTACCGAACCATCCGTGTCACTCCAAATCACTAAACGCAATAAAATCTTCATCCTCTGTGTCGCTTTTAAACAACTTTGCCAACTCCAGAGGTAGAAGAACACAGGCCTAGAGCGCCCTCTTGCGGTTTAGTGTGAAAATAACATGTGATAGGATACAATAATGTGTTAAAAATTTCACACATAAGTCGCTCCAGAATATAAGTCGCACCCCCGGGCAAACTATGAAAAAAACTGCGACTTATAGTCCGGAAAATACGGTAATCTAATGTCAACTAGTAAAACATTACTTTTCTAAGTAATGTTTTACTTAGAAAAGTAATGTTTACCTTTTTTAAGTAATGTTAGAAAAAAAATCAATTTTTCCTTGATTTTACTCAAGGAAAAATCCCTTTCCCTTGAGTAAGCAAGGAAAAGGGATTTTCCTTGCTTACTCAGGAAAATCCCTTTTCCTGAGTAAGCAAATGATGAATGTGGAAAGAAATATATAGTCTCATTATCACGTTTAGCATACATAGACCGAATATTGGACTTAATTTACTTGTTGCAAAATATTTTTAACTTGCATTATTTAAAAATGAGCTTCATGTAGCACTGAGGATTAAATATAAATTCTTAATGTAGTTTAGTTAATTATTTTTACGTCTTTCATGCTGCTGCTAATTGATATGCATTACTGGATTGGACAGCGCCTAATCTGAACAGATTAGGCGCTGTGATGCTTTGAGTTATGTCCAAGCATAACTTTGACATAACTGAGTTTTCTGAGTTATGTCCAGAAAACCATTCTATTCCAATGCAGGATGAGCAAAAATCTGTCACAAAAATATTAGTAGCGCCATAATTTTTTTTATCAGATTGTTACGCCCCCCCCAGGGGCGGTAACATAAAAATGTGAAAATAAGTGGAATGTAAAATGATTTATTACAAAAAAGATGGTTTCACAAGACCAAAACAGTACAATTTAACCCAATTAAAACAAAAGAAAAGGACTAACAAATTCAAGAATTAAGTGCAAATTAAATTACAAAATGTTCAAGCAAGTCAGTTTAAAGTAAACTCAAATAATCCAAAAGAAAGGACACAAAGGAGCACCAAACCTTCCAAGCATGAGCTTCTAGCTTGTGAAATCAAACTACTTAAAAGTCAAACTGCTTAGCAGAACAAGCAAGAACTAAATGTTCAAAACTGCCCAAAGCAGTTACAAGCACCAAAGGTGGGGGACAGCTGAATAAAACCTCTTCCTACAAGCTGCCCCACTGGAGGAATGATTTCAGGAGCCTATTATATGGTGCAGGTGGGCCTCACCAGCATCTGACTGGCTTGACAATCCTCTGCTGGTCCAATGGAGTGGCTGCTCTCCTGCAGCCTCCAAGCAGCCAATCAGGAAGGTGTGCCCTCACAGTTGAACCTGCATAATAACAAAAAGAAACCTGCACAGCCTCAAGAGGCCAGGGGCCATAACACAGATATATCTATTAAATACGGCTTAAAATAAAGCTGAGAAAACTGATGTTTGCTGCATGAATTCTCCCTGAAACAAACCTATAAACAGTTTGGTTTCTGTTAGTTCTGTCGAGATGCAAGGAAGGGCGAATTTGTTTTATATTGGTAAATCGTTTTAGTTTGATCACTGTTATTGCCATGTTTTACGAACAAAGGAGGGAATTAGTTCAGTATTTGTCGCTTTAGGACAGGACAGCTGACGCTGCTCTGTCATTCAGATTGACTCTGAAGAGCAAAATGGTTGCTTTAACAGGTAATGGTGCATGAAATCATTGTTCTTTTGTCAACCATTGTTACCGCCATGGAAACATGGGCTGTCATCATCACTTTGTACTTTAATTGTACAATAAAGGTACAATTAAGCTGATAAACAGGGGAAGAACAAAACTAGATAAAACCATTTATATTCTGCTTTTTCTGTCGGTTGCCAAGACAACCGACAGAAAACAGCTCAACGAGCAGATAGAGCTGAGATACGCTCAAGCCTATCCGGGGAATCAACACTAAAAACAAACATTTCCTACATAAAAAAAAAGTACGCAAAAACACCGAAACAGATCATTCAGTCCGTTACATTATGTTGTCAGGCTTAATGAATATATTGTGATTATTTATAAATTTGCCTGAACACAGCGGTGGTTGATTAAATGATTTTAAACACCTGCTCTACTGATGACTTGGTGTGCGGGTTGTCCTATTTTAGTGCTAACGGAACCAAAACACACTGAACTGCGCAGCATGTTAACGTTATCAAAGTCAATAGCAGGCTAGCAACAGGCAGGTTATCATAACTGACTCTTTGCTCACTTTCTCAATGTTTTCTTTAAATTAAAACTTTTCCCCCAGCTGTTAAATCTGAAACCTATGAACCTTGTTATCTATGGCTGTCATAGGGTTGAATTAACCACTAAATATTGGGTCCTGTTTTCAGATTCCTTCTGTTACACATCTCAGCTGGGTTGAAACAATTGTAACAAATGTTTATTGATGTCTCCGCTTCTCCTTTCTTCTGAGTGGAAAGCCTATAAACATGAACAGCTTCAGTGAATGAAGTAACGACCGCCATCTTCTTCCCCAAACTCTGTCTTTTTATTACAAATTCTCGAAATCATGAAATTATACAATGAACATTCCTTTGTGCAATCATGTCCAAGTGTCCTTCCGTTGTTCTAAAACAACCATATACCGTCCACTTTAGTAAACAGCATCAGCTTCCACATGCTGTGACAGCATCAAAGGGCCAAATCAAAACAATTCAGCAATAAATTTAAATCTCAGAGATTTTCATAAGAAAGAACAGCAATTTCTCAAGTGCAGCCAAATTTTAAGGGTACTAATTTCTTTAAATTGTAATAATTCTGAAATACATTATTAGTCACATTATTAGTTATATAATTCAATATGGACGTATTTACATGACCAAATATACTTTAAGCTCTCATAAGCTTTGAATAATTCTATGACTGACTGTACAGTGAAATCGATTACACAGTAGGGTAAAATTGTAATGTCTATAATAAATATTTTAAACTCTGTTGAGAACTAATTACATGTAGCTGGGCATAACCTTAACACTTATACATATATGTAGCCATCTCTAAAACGGCTGTTATACGACCGTTATAGCTAAATCTCACTAACTGCAATTATGACAGAAATCACTTTTTTTTTGAACGTCTAAACATGTGGTTGCGAAATCAGTACCGAATTAACTTGTCACTTCACATTTTAGGGGGACCAGTTTTCACCAGCTTCACATTACTAACCTGTAAACATGAACAGCTTCAGTGAATGAATGAAGGAACGACCGCCGTCTTCTTCTTCAAACTCTGTCTGAGGAGCGAGGGGGCGGGGCTCCTCACTTTAGGCCTCCTGGTGAAACGCTGTCTGCATTTTGGTTCCGTTTTGATTTATCATGGTATTTCGGTCAATTTCAGTCTAAAAAAAACACATATAATACATTGGAATACTAATATTTATGTGGTGGCTTATACTCTTAAACATTTTTTATTTATTTTTTACTATATAAACAAGCGATGATTAAAATATCCCACTTTATGGTGTATCACATTTGCGTGACTGTGGTATTTTCCTGACCACTGATTTTCCTGACTCAATGGACATCAATGGTGCATGTGTTGCGCACCATAAGTCATGTAATATCCAGTCCAGTAATACATATCCATCCATATATATCAATGCTGCTGCCTCACGCTCTGTCCTTCTCTTGCACTTCCCTCTACTTAGCAGTAAGTGTCAGATTCAAGTACACCTCGATGCAGCAAACAGAAAGGGGCGGGGACGGACCACTGTCAGTCTCATACCTTATTTGGAAACGGGGTCATTGCACTCTAAAAGTGAAGGGGTCGCTATTTCCTATATTATCCGCGGTCTCCTGTAGTCGCCAGCTGGGGTGGCAACAGGGGTGGTAAGGCTCTCAGCTAGGGTGGCAACTGTCACCCTAGTTGTATATCCACCCAGTATATCCGCCCCTGACTATTGCTCTTAGTCTTTTTTAATGCACATCGCTATACTGTATGTAATTGCCAGACCTTGGGATTGTTTTTAAAAGGCTATCTGTCCTTCAGGTGGTGATGATAATGTCAGTTCGGCTGTGGCTCATGGGAGGATCCATGCCTCTTTTTTCAGAACAGGACAACCCTGCCTCCTTTTCACCTCATCTGCTTACCAGGTTAGTCCACACTCTCACAAACTATAATAAAATAACTTGACTGCATTCAAGTCAGACGAGAAAAGATGGAAGGGTGACTTTTTCTTTTTAATTCTCTTGGTTTTATAAAATGCATGACCCCTTAAAAAACATGGCTCTTTATCTAAAACATACAGAGCAACTGGTCCTTCTACCGCCCTGCACTCCTACCCCTCAGCATGTCTGCATGCAGACTCTTTTTACAAAAATTTCTGAAAGAATGGGTCGCTCTCAGGAGCTCAGTGAATTCCAGGGTGGATCTGTGATAGGATGCTACCTGTGCAACAAATCCAGTCGTGAAATTTCCTCACTCCTAATTATTGCACAGTTAACTGTCAGCTGTATTATGAGAAGATGGAAGGGTTTGGGAACGACAGCAACTCAGCTACAAAGTGGTAGGCCACGTAAATTGTATTGGTCGAAAGTCGAAGGAACCGATTGTCGACTTTAGGAGGTGTAAACCAGACATTCAGCCCATCATTAAAAATCAGGAGAGGGTGGAGATGGTGCCAAAATTCAGGTTCCTGGGCACCTACAACATTATGATTTTGAGGAAGAAAAGCTCTTGGTGACCGTATATTACGGTAATCTATGGAGTCAGTGTTGAGTTACGGCATCTCACCATGGTTCTCCTTCTGCACTGCGGAAGAGAGGTAGCAGCTCCAGAGCATCATACACACCGCCCAGAGACTGATTGGCTGCCCTCTTCCATCTCTGGAGGAGATGTACAGGACCCACTGCCTCCAGAGAGCCCGCAGCATCATCAAGGACCCCTCACACCCTAGCCACCACCTCTTCAAACTCCTGCCCTCAGGGAGGTGTTTCAGGGCAATAAAGTCAAGGACAGATTAAAAACAGTTTCTACCCAAGAACTGTTGTTGCTCTGAACATAGCAAATCCATCAAAAAATTATCTTTATTTATTTTTTCTTAGCATCCAAGTTGTTTGTGTGTTTCTGCTATGTTTTAGTTTTATTGAAATATACTTATTTATTTGACTTGCCTTTGAAAGTTTCTTTTCAAAGTTTGTGTTTTTTTTCTTGCACAATGACAATAAAAGGAATTTTGATTCTGATTCAAATTAGTTTATATGAGTAGATGTATTTAACCTGGGGAATCTAATTGTAAATGAAAACTCCAGTTCATATATTAATTGATTTGAATCGTTCAGTTGTTGGGTAATAAACTTTTTTCCATTTCTTCTTAAACATCTCATTGGTCTCATAGCTGTGTATCCTCTTCATCAAACAGTTCACGCTATGCCCTCTACCGGCAGGTTTCTTACCTACTCATACCTGCTGTCCTTTAATGCCTGGCTGCTGCTGGCTCCCGTTGTGCTGTGCTATGACTGGCAGGTGGGCAGCATTCCCCTTGTGGAATCTCTGGATGATGTGCGCAACATGGCCACCGTACTGCTGGCTGCAGTGATGATTGCTCTCTGCTTGCACTGCCTCTTCTCTCTAAAGGTAAGAGCCAGATTGTAACATGTGGTTGACAAGCGGTGTCTTAGTCCAACTTTCTTGTTACTTTACACTACTTGTTCCCAACTGTAGTTTGTCCAGAAGCTCTGGTTCATATGGGGAGGTGTGAATGCAAACTCTAATGCGGACAAAAAAGCAATCTCTGGTCCATCTAAAAACCTCGGTCTCGGTTGGGTTGAAGTGAACTCTGACAAGGTTTGAATGCGACCGCTCCAAAAGCAGGAAGCGGACTATTGCGCAAGGCATTCTGGTCAATATATTACTCTGTCGGGTAGCGGAGGCGTTGTGTTGGTTTCCATGGTAACGAGTTTGCATGTAGAGTAAAGGTGACACAGAGAGTGAGGAAAAGCAGAATATAAGAGTTTTAAAGTTGTTTTACACCAGTGTTAATTTACTTTGTTGGGGTGCTCTGCTGCCGCTGTAATTTTTAAGCTTTCATTAAATGACAAAAACTGGACTAATCTGCTCTTTTGTTTGTAGTACTTGGTATAGGAGCCATGGTTTATATTTTAGCAAACTAATGTCAACAGCGATACAATTATGTATAATTAATTTACTAAGCAACATAAAAGAAAAAGTTTCTTAGCCCTCTTTTTTATCTTGACAGAATTGACAGAAACTAAACTGTAGATTTATTTCCACCAAGAATACATGTTTTACATATCAAAGGTAAGGTAAGATCATTTTATTTATAGGTATAGCACATTTTCAACAACAGAGCAATTCAAAGTTCTTTACATAAATTAGAATGAAATACAAACAAAACATTAAACCAAAGAAAAGAGCAAAAAGAAAAAAACAAACAAAAAAGGTATGTTAGTTCTCCATGTTTGGTAAGATTTGTGAGGCATATAACTAAATGTTGGCTCTCTATGTTTGATTCTATAAAGTAGATGGTGCTAAATGTTGATGAGTAGTTTTTCTAGATAAGCTAATAGTAGTTTCTCTGGATTTTAAGTTAGTTATACTTCCTGTTCGGGGTTGAGCGAAGTGTATAAACTAAATATTCCTGTTCTGGTTTGCTAGTCAGGCTAAAAATGGGTACACCAGGAGTTTCTCTGTATAATCTAGGAGTTCCTCTGAATCTTACTGTTCTAACTAATAGGTTTGATTCCTGTTATAGGTTGATTGAAGTATGTAACCTAATAAGCTTTGAACTTTTTATTCTAATAGGCTTTATTCCTGTTTTGGATTGAGTGAAAATATAAACTACCGTAGATGCTCCTGTTGTAAGTACTCCATAATTTATAAGCTAGAAGGAATTTCTATGGATAGACTAATATGAGTTTCCCTGGATAATAATCCTAAAAAGTATAAAGCTAAATATTGGCCTAAAGTAATGAGTACTTCACAATTTCTAAAAGTAATAAACTAGACAGAAAGTCAGGGCAAGAAATTACGCATCAGGAGAAGCAACCATAAATAGCAATATTCAAATAATACAAAGACATGAGCCGGTGTTCCATCAGTGCTACCTCGTCAGATTTTCCTACCGCAGCATGGATAGATAGCCAAGTCTGTCAGTGCAACGCATCCAAAACTGCTACCATCATGTTTATAAATAGAAAACTATAGCGGGTTGTGTTAATGTTAAATATATTGGATAACATTATTTGAGTGACGGGACTGAAGTGGAAGCTTAGGAGTTATGCTTAGCATTGGAACAATTTATATACCTGACAAAACCACAAGATGATCACTTCCTTCATCTGAATATTCTACCCATTTAAAATGAAAAGCTATTGATGTATGCGCTAATCTTTTTACTAGAATATCCTACCTTTTAAAAAATATTTTAAATACAGAGGTGTTTGTAAGAATAAAACAGGATCAGACAGTGGAAATAGGTTTTTATTGGAATTAAATTAAAGACAGACAAATACAGATCACTGCAACTCTTTTTTGCGCATTACTACATTGTATATCTCTTATCAGATGCAGTACAGCCACAATGTGTCCATCGAACTGCGCAGGTGACTGAAATGATGGGATATGATTAATATACACTAATATTACACTGCTATTACACAGCTTCAATCCCACATAGTATTGCTACCAACCTCTATTTAGCAAAGTTTAATAATAAAAAAAGAATGTAATTAAACTAAAATATAGGGACAAAATAGCCCACAAAATAGTATTTTGTCCTGATTAACCGCCAAACAATGACTTGTTTACAGTAGTAACGACTTTGCAGATGGCAAACTAAAGCTATTTATAAGCTGCCTGTCATAGGTCTATAGTCAATGACTGATAGGGATCAGTCATTGACTATAGACCTATTGTCCTGACATCTCTCATCATGAAGCTCCTGGAGAGACTCGGGTGAAAGACACAGGTGGAGGCCTCAGGAGAAGAGCAGGATCACGTTTATTAAGCACTTAGTGTTGGAAACACACCAGTTTTTGCTGTTAAAATGTAGTCAGCTGCTCAGTGTATTAAAAAAAAAAGCCTTCCACCATGAAGACGATGTGGAGGTTCATCCTCAGAACTAGTTGGTGATCTGGTGAAGCCACAAGCCAGAGCCTCTCTTGATTTGCTTAGACCGCAAAAATATGTTGAAGATTAAAATAACGAACAAGTAATAACAGCCTCACAATGTCAAAGTTTCTTTCACATATGAGCTTAATTAAAACCAGGTTAAGTTTATGAAGAAAACTATATTAAGTTGCAACAAACAGAGCCTCCATGTAGTTATAATATGAAGCTGAATGAATGTTATAATAATAAAAATCACAATAAAATTTATAAAATAACTACATCTGAAACCAACATAAGTTTGTTTATATTTTTACTTTTTTTATATAATTAAACGAAGACAAATCACATTTTGAAGCAAACTTTCCACCAGTTAGGAACACATTAGCAGCCTTCATCTCTTCGGGCTTCTTTTGTGACCCACATTTCATTTCCATCGGTTCTTGTCCTGTTGTCTAACTTGGACTAGAACGTCACCAGCTTGAATTTACCAAAACTTCTAACTTATCAGGGTCGTATCTACTTTTAAAAAGGCAATATTGCACAAGTAAAAGTGAATTTGAAGATTATCTCTTAGCCTCCCCAGTTTCAGGTGACTCTGTTCTTCTTCTTATGGCGCTTTTCAATAAAACCGAAAAGCGCCATAAAAAAAAAAAAAACCTTCCACCATGAAGATTATGTGGAGGTTCAACCTAATTTCATTCACTAATAGAGCTTACATCATACATCTGAAAATGGATTGAGTAAAAATAAGTATGTCTTATGATCTTCTGTGTTTTAGTAAAAAAACTGAAATCTGACGTTCAGTTTTTAACTTTCTGACCCACATTCAGAATCAACAAAGTCCAAGATAAGAAATTGGTTTTATTTTCAAAAGTATAAGCAACAATTGACAATTTTTTTTTATTTTTCTGGGGAGTGGCAAGTGTCACACAATCGGTGGCGCATGAAACTAGAGTAGGTTACTGGTGGCCTGAAATGAGTCTGAATGATCTGAGATGCAATATGAAACAGCTTACTTTACAATGGTTCTGGGTGAAGCATGGGAGAAAGGTGCCCAGGGTCCTATGTGGAGAATGGTTGATGGTGATTCCTGAGACGAGTGCGAGGAAGGTTGTGACAGAGAGCCAGAGGTCTTATGGAGCGGAGTGGAGAAGGGGGACCGGCGGAGCAGGCAGGCAGGTAACTTGCAGGTAGGATCCACAGGAGGAGAAAACAGTTGAACTTATCCTTCTTGGAAAATCCAGTGAGAAACCTAGAGGCAGCAAACACAAGGACTATGAAACTGCTGGTAAATGCTCAAGAGACAGAGCAAAAGCTTGTGACAGCTGACTACAAGAGGAGGCCAGACAGACTACCGGTAAACATTACTCATCCAGCACTGAGTGAAGGCTCTGCTGCTCCTTTATCCCCAACCCTGTGATGAGGCTGATGAGCTCCACCTGTGTAGGCTGCCCAGGTTCTCCACCAAGATCTTTTCGTTGGAAAAGATGCATCACTCGCACTCACATACACACACACACCCACAAGAACCCTGACAAAAACAACAGATCATATTTGGAGAGATGTAAAACTCAAGATACCTGCTACCTTTAGTGTTAAGGACAAGTTTTGTCTTTGTTGTAGAACCTCTGTCACTAAACTGTAAATGTTTGGTATTTTGAGACATGAACACATTATTTACTACTTTGTTAAAGAACATTACATCAGAATAATTAATGTAAACCACTATAAGAATTGTTAATTTTTTGTTTACTCTTTGCCATTTTAACAAAAATAATGAAAGACTATTAAGACACCTACAAAGGCATACTTCATTAGCCTAAAGTATCCACTGAGATGTAATTTAAAACACTGAAATTTCAGCATATTTAAAAGTTTGTTTTAAAAAAATTCTATTTTGAGCATATATTTTAAAATATACACAAATTTCTTTCAAAGCATATTGTTTCATTGGTTTACTTGAGCAACTGCATATTTTGTTCATTTAAAGTATACGTTTATTTAATATATTTCTTAAAAGTGTATTGTACAATTATATTTAAGTGTGTTCAAGGTTATAATGTCAAAATTGGTACAAGCATGCTGTTAGTATATATTTATATGTAGTACACTTAAAATGAGTATACTTAAAATTTACTTTCACAAATGGAAGTATGTGTGAAATATACTAAAGTATATTTTTTTTACTAGGGTTCAGTTAAAAACTATCAATTTCCTGTCCAGTATCCTCAAAGTATTATGGAGATCTGAAAAAACAACACTGTTTGCTCTGGGTTGATCAAGAGTAACAAGTCACTATGTCCAGACTTTGCTGAAGAGGGTGTGCAACATGGACATGGTCTTCCAAGTGACCAGTTGAGGTTGAGACTTGAATGTTGTCACTCAGGTGTTTTCTGCACTGGGAAGATCCTATGTAGTTGGAAAGCAGAAGCAAAGCAAAAGTTAGAATGGTGCGCTACATGAACATCTTATAAAGTCAGCATTCGTTTAAATGTTTGTTTCACCCTTGTTGTCTTGCACACATGACTTAATGAGTCATCACAGTAGCTACGACACTGACAGGTTTCTATATTATCAATACAGCCTGAAACCACTAACCACCTCTAATTTGCCTTGGCAAGACTTTCTGAGTCTTTGGGTCCAAGCTTAAGATCGGTTCAACAGAGTAACCATACAGACATGACTCAGGGGACTGGAACTCAACCAGGCCATGTTGTCATTTCTGATTGAAAATTCAAAAGTTCTTAAACAGGTGTTTTCTGTCAACCTACATAATCTCTGCAACTGGACTAAAATCACTAACAAAAAAACATCAAATGAAGACATGTTTTTCCAAGAAATTTTCTATCTTCTTCCTTCCATCTTCCCTTATTATGTTTTGCCTTCTAACTCCTCTGTCACAGCTTCACTCCGCTTCCTTTTCTTCTCTCTGGCTGTTGACCCTGTCCATGTTCTTGTCCTTCCACTGTAGGATAGTGTTCTTCACAGTTTTAACTAGAGCTGTTGGTTGTATCTGTGCAGACTGGACATATAAAGAGAAAATGTTTCCAAAATGTGCACATAGACAAAATGAGTAAAACAGGAGAACTAGCACTAGGCACACCATCAACTGAAGGAATGTTCCTGCTAGCTTAATGGTTCTGACCCCATGATGGAAGTAAAATAATTTCTTAAATGATTTTTGGATTTTTCATAAGGACATAATGACCATGACTATAATCATTTCATTTTCTAATCGTTTTTAGATATACTGTTTAGAACAAGTACTGCAAATTAGCTTACAGTAAGCATGGGACTGCTGTTTTATTCAGTTTGTCTATGTTGATATGTGTCTGTCCCTATCAAATGAACCTAATAAATAAATGACCTTGACTGAATGGGGTTTTGAAACTCTTATTACATTTTCCTCACAAGTGAGTGCTGTTCTACTTACCGTATGTTGATTGTGTTTTTGCCCTGATTGTCCTTTTTTCACCTACAGAGGCAGGAGAAAAAGGAGGTGTTGGTAGGAATTTGTTTTCTTGTATTTCCCTTCATTCCTGCCAGTAATCTTTTCTTCAGAGTGGGATTTGTTGTGGCTGAGAGAGTTCTCTACATGCCCAGGTGAGTGTGTTATATCTGGGTGAGAGATGGTGCAGAACATTTATAACTGTCCTTTTTTGTCTATCAGAAACAAATATATATAAACCAAGGGTGTCAAACTCCAGTCCTCAAGGGCCAGTGTCTTGCAACATTTAGATGTGCCTCTGCTGCACCAAACCTGAATAGAATAAGTAAGTCATTAGCAAGGCTCTGGAGAATTTATCTACACAAGGAGGTAATGAAGCCATTTCATTCCAGTGTTTTGTACATGTGGCACATCTAAAAACTGCAGGACACCGGACTAGTGTTGAGGACTGGAGTTTGACACCTGTGATATAAACAGTGTGTTCAAAAACAAGCTCTTCCCTGACCTGTTTATAAAAGAATATAAATGAAGATGTAATATTAACACACTAAAGTCAAATATTCAGATCATTAGCAGGACTTTGGAGAACTTGACTGCACTGAGGAGATAATTCAGCCATTTAATTCAGGTGCTTTGAACTAGGGACATATCTAAAATTTTGAAAGAGATGATTTGCCAAAAAGCATTAAAATTATTACCAACTAAACACAGCACATCCCAGAAAGCTACCATTGCTCAATTGAGGGATAACTGGAAGAGTTTGATCGACATGCAAAGCCCCCTGAAATGTTGCTGGGCCTTCAGTGTAGTCAGCAGTTTTCAAAACTTATTTTGAAGAGTTTCTTTTGTAAGCCAACTAATATCTTCAATCATAGCAAGCTATGTTACACAATGTTATCCTGAAACTGACCTGACTTCTTGTTTCCTCTGCCTTTTCCTTCTCCAGTATGGGGTATTGTATCCTTGTGGCTGCTGGTCTAGGCCGACTCTTTTCAGTTGCAGGCCGCTGGGGCACCACACTCCTCAGTGTCTTCATGTTGCTGCTGATCCTGCTCTTCTCCTGGAAAACCGTCCAACAGAACACCGTCTGGCTCTCCAGGGAAGCTCTCTTTCGGTGAGTGTGTCTCTCCGTCTCCTTGATTTATAATAGGTACAATTTCTACACACAAAAATGTCTGTATTGCCACCAGTCACGTCAGTCATTTTTTTCACTTTTTTCAGTAACCAGTAATCTAATGCGCTGTTTGTTATTGCGCAATAGCCAGCCCCGCCCTAACCCTCACAACTCCTCAGGGCTGACTACTGATCGGTTCTCCGTCTAACGGGTCAGGAAAATCTCTAAGACCTCGAGTATTACCCCACAGCAGATCCTAGCCAGATAATCTGTTTAAACCGGTGTCGGAGGGATTTCGTCTAGCTCTAACTACCTGCGATCCCTGAGTTATGACCCTCTTCAGTTTAAGGAACACTCAGATGAGTAGCCCTCACACCTGCACAGCTCCTAAAAACCACTCAAGTTAATGATAGTGTGACGGACGTGTACGTCGATGGCTAGTCGCCCCCTCACTGACTATGTGCTCCGGTCAGAGAACAGCTGCGACTTTAGGTGATATTAAGAGATTTATTGACATTCAAGAATATGGATGGGTGATAAGCATATATCTGTGTGTGTGGTTTCTGTAAGATAAACATATACAGAAAGAGTAATTAGAATATTGTACAGCTAAATTCTACATATACATATACAAATTCTAACATATGCGGAATATTCAGTTTCAGGTAGAATCAGATATACACATCAAGTTACATTGGCAATATATATAATTGTAATTGCACTTCAGTAACATTAATGTAGCAAGGAAAAGAATTGTAGCAAATAGTAGCAGGATAATATAGGTGAGAACTAGGCACTCAAAGTGTTAATACAGAGCAAATAAGTGCAGTACACTTAATGGCCACAGGATGGCGCTTTAAGACCACAAATGGCAGAAGCTGTTCTTCCCGCCGTAAAGTCGAGAAAATGATTGTTCACGTGAACACGCCGGCTCCATAAGCGCTCGATAAACATACTCAAAACAGTAGAAATAACACTACAATTCAAAGTACTACTACAACACTCCCCAACCGAACTGTTCTTGCAACCTTAAACCAAGAAATGAGCATTTAGCAAGACATTTAAGAAATAAACATTTCCTCATTGAAATGCATTGGAGCTCGCGGTAAACCAAAGTTACACAGTTACCGAACTAAACAGCGTGTAACAAACACAAGCGGATGAAATACAACATAAATACTGAAAGGAATTATGTACTTACATTGTCATCAACGCACACGTACACACAAAGAATTCAACATTTTAGTGAGAGGCTAGAGCAGAACTGCAAGTGTCTGCCAGCGAAGCACACTGAAAGTTATAGTGATGTGTCGGTCGCGAACGATCCGGCTCTAAGAGCCGGCTCTTTGAAGTGAACGATTGGAGCCGGCTCCACAATGGGAGCCGTTTTAGGATCCTATTTGGGAGCCGGTTTTTTTTTTTCTACAGTATTAGGGTGACCAAACGTCCGTATTTCCCGGGACATGTCCCCGTATTTCACGTCCTGCCCCGGGCATCCCCGGGGTTTTTTTAAAGTATACTACGCTATATCCCCCCCCCTCAACAAAAAAGAAAAAGGTGTCGTCGCCTCCCCCTACCCCACCCCCGCAACCAAAAAATAAATGGGTATATGGGGAGCCGTTTGGGAGCCGAAAGTGCCGGCTCTCCACACTAAAAAGAGCCATTAGAGCCGCATCTCGAAAAGGAGCCGAAAATCCCATCACTAGAAAGTTAAGAGTCATGAATGCACGCAGGTGCGTGGTACGTCACCAATAATGTCTCTGACGTCACGACGCTGGCTCCAGCAGGGAGTTTTCCACATATTCCGTCTTCTAACGGTAAAATGTCTTACTGCTGCTAGCGTTGACTTGCTAACAGTGTTCGTGAATCGACTCAGCAGAAAGAAACGAACATAAAAACAGTGAACCACCATAGTAGTGTTGACCAGCTGTTCCCCTTTGACCTCAGACAAAACATACACTGCTTTTCTTTTTCGACTGTTGACACGAAAACTTTCTGCCGGTCTGCTAGTCCACAAAGTAGTCTGGCACTACATTAGCACGTGTTTACTAATGCATGTACATTAGCTTGTGTTTGCTCTTTGAAGTGAACGATTGGAACCGGCTCCACAATGGGAGCCGTTTTTTTTTTCTACAGTATTAGGGTGACCAAACGTCCGTATTTCCCGGGACATGTCCGTATTTCACGTCCTGTCCCGGGCATCCCCGGGTTTTTTAAAGTATACTACGCTATATTCGCCCCCCAGTCAACAAAAGAAAAAGGTGTCGTCGCCTCCCCCCCGCCAACAAAAAATATATGGGTATATGGGGAGCCGTTTGGGAGCCGAAAGAGCCGGCTCTCCACACTCAAAAGAGCCATTAGAGCCGCATCTCGAAAAGGAGCCGAAAATCCCATCACTAGTGTTCGTGAGACAGCCACGCACGTGGTAGCCGTGCTATGACGTAGAATGGGCATCAGCCAATGAAAAGCGACCCCTGTGGTAAGGTCCATGCCGGGATCGAACCGCACGTTTTGATACCACTTTTGTGGGTGGGCACGCAGCGGTACGAGCCGCATTAACGGGAACGGAAGAATAATAAATAATATATAAAGAGACATTCTATTAGGTGTAGAACAATAGGTGCCTGCCATGCATTGCTATGGGCAGGCCCCAAAGAAAGGTCGATGGCGGAGCTGCTTGGTTCTGCTGATCGGACCGGAACCGGAGCCGGTCAGCTCTAAGCCAGTGACGACAGACAGACGGCTCAGGTGATCTCAGAACTAGTGATGGGTAAATGAGGCGTCATGAAGCGTTTCGAGCCGTAGCAAAACTGCATTGATACTGTGTCACTGAATACTGACTGACACCTGCTGGACATTAAAAATCCCTACAGGCAACGTGGTTGACAGACTGATTTGATGACCTAGTCCAGTGGTCCCCAACCCCCGAGCCGCGCAAGAAATAATTAAATATTTCTGTTTTATGTATTATTTGAGTCTGGAGAATCTTTTATTTAGATGGACCATCTCGTTGCAGAGAAACGAGCTCAGGGCTCCATTAGTCGTTATCGTAAGTTAAAATTTTCACGAAAGTAAAATGTTCGTTTTTGTGGCGCATCTGTATCTTATTTTGAAGGGATATGTAAACGTTACCATAGCGACCAGAGAGCGTTGCGGCAGTGGAGAGACGAGATGAGGAGCTTGTGAGTTTTAGGTCTGGTTCACACGGCATTATTTTAAAATTGTTGGCCGATTTTCCAGACCTCTATGACCACACAGAACTGAAAAAGTAAAAGTCCAACAGGTTCGGTCGGTTCGTGTGTCCAGGAGCAACACACCACACGAACCGATTCCACTCACGAACATCCCGGTTCTGGAGGAAATCCAGTAAAACCCAACATACCATAGTGAATTTAGAATAAACAAACACGATGACGATGTAGCAGCAGCAATGATCGTTTGTCTCATTTTAAGCGATAAAAGACGAAACAGAAGGAAAAGGCGTTTGATAAAAGACGGGAAGCAGCCGCTCTATTTGCTGCACTATGATTTGGAGGTGTTATGTTTTTTATAGTTAACATTTTTAACTGAATTAACATAACCACATATAATAAACAGATAAAAATGACCTTTACATACAGAAATAAACATTTACAATAAACATAAACCTCCGTTCTGACGTCACCGCCCTTTCAGATTGGCTGCCTGTCACATTCAACAGGCTGCGTTCAGTCAGGGGAAATCAAACAGGCTGGGATAATCGGGCCAAGACAATGTTGAATATACCCGACACTGCAGCACAACACACTGCAGGACGTTGTAAGATTGGCGTAAAGGCAAAATCGGGGCAAAAAAAAAAAAAAAAACAGGCTTTAGCGGGAACACCAACATGCAGAAACATTATCTGGCGGGTAAATGCATCCAGTTGACAGATCCGCTTCCTTATAAACAGTTTGGCACCTCGGTGTCATTTCGAAACAGTTCCTGTATCGGTCACGTGACTTGCTGAAAGCAATACTCGCACCGACACGGGTGTTTGTCTATGGGCTTGACATATGCGCCGACGCATCGGTGTTGCCGGACCCATCACTAGAACCCACGAACCGGGCCATACCAGACCGGTCCCTCTGGGCGATGAAGCCGATCGGACCTCCACAGAGCCACCAGCAGCGGACCGCTACCAGCTGACCCGCCGGGCCCGACGGGGAAACCTGCAGGTTAATGAGTGACGGACCTCTGGAGCTCAGACCTAACAGAGCAGAACCGGGGCGAAACCCAGACGGATCCGGCTGAATGTTGATCATTTTAAATGAGACCCGATTAGACCCGGTCTAAGGTCCAGATTAACCCGGTTCTCTCTGTCTCTGCAGGCCTTGAATCTCATCGAGGAGCTGCAGAAGAACAGAGACGATATGAAGCAGAAGACGGAGCATCTGCAGTCCAAGGTGTTCATGGGTTCATTTCAAACAGGTTTTGTTAAAACAAATAAGAGCAGAAACATGCATTCATAGCTACAACAGATTAATGAGCTTTATGGACAAGTGAAAACTTATTTTATTGTGCCATTAATTCAATATAATTAAATATGAGTCACTGAATTAATCAGAAATGAGTCATTAAAACATTCATGCGCCTGTTCAGTTCACTGCTAAAGAACCAACAAATAAACTATATTACATCAAAACAAAAATAATTACCAACTGACTCATAGCAGGACAACAAATGTACAGTCTGATAATAATAATAATAATAATAATGACCCTTGTCAGGAACAGCCAGACATACAGCATCAGAGTAATGACCAACTTCTTGCTGATGTTTATTGACCTTTGCCACTTCACCAGGCTGAGGCGCCAAGGCGGACTGGAGATTTGGCCTGATTGTTCCCCCAGTTGTTTTTCCCAGTATAGCCATCATGGCTGCTGGTTCAAGTGGAGCTAATCAGTCTGAGGAAGTAGCTCACCTAGTTGGTGAACAGACAGTGAGCTCAATCCGTGGCAGTAGCAGCTGCCACAAGGTGCCACAGAATTGGTGGCGGCGTACATATTTTTATTTGTTATTGATTTGTTTGAAATAAACTTATGCATATTCATAAATAATTTTGCTAGTTTGGCAGTAAGTACTACAGAAAATATGACTGATACACAGAGGTGGGTAGAATGCTCACTCCACCCACGGCCTGGTTGATGCATCTCTGCAGGTCTTGGCTCTTATAATGAGGGAGCTTGGACGCACACTCTACACTGGACCACACTTACTGAGCCTTGTAGGAGAACACTACACGTCCTTCCTGTGGCTCCGGGAGAACTGTTTGGCTCTGGACGCCTTGGATCATACAGCGTAGGCCTCTCAAACAAGGCAGAAACTAGCAGGGCTCGGTTTGGGTCCTTTTCTGAGCTAGCTTCTGTAAATCCTGGCGTGTTTGAGCCTGACCAGGTGAGTCAGGTTCACAGACAAATGAGCTCAACTGGAACAAGGAGAAAGTGGCAGAAACAACTTGGGGAAAGAATTTCAGTCGCTCTGTTCAGCCCGCTGTCCCTCACTTCACACGTCCATCAGGCTCCTCCAGTGAATCAGTGACGTAGCTGCAAAGGGTCAGTAGCATACTTCCATAATTTTAGTTTTATCATAAACAAATAAAACAAGGTGGGTGAGAACCTGTTTCAGAACCGGGATTAGAACCTCCCTGTTTGGACCGCAGTCGAGCCGAGTGTTTGTTCTGCAAACCAGCCCTCTGCCCTTGTAGGAAATCCAAGCCTTTCTGCTGAAGTGGACTGGTGTCTGATCCGGTCAGACCCAGTTTATCAGAACCGTCAGGAAGGACCAGATTGACCTGACAGCTCATGTTCTCCCTGCAGGCCTCGAACATCATTGAAGACCTGCGGAAGAGCAGTGCAAATCTGAGGGCGAAGGCAGAGGAGCTGCAGCGCAAGGTGAGTCAGAACCTGCCAGAAGCTACCAGAACCAGGGTTAGAACCTCGCAGCAGTGTTTGTTCTGCAAACAGGTCTGCAACCATAGCAGAAACTCCAACCCACACTCTGCTGATATGGAAACTGTGACTGAACTGATTGATCAGGAAGGTCCAGATTAACCTGAGGGGTCATGTTCTCCTGCAGGCCATGAAGGTCATTGAGCAGCTGCAGGACAGCAAAGACCTGAAGGAGAAGACCGATGGCATGCAGCACAAGGTGGGTCAGAACACGATTTAATAACAGTAAGAACCTGAGTCAGAGCCAGTGTAATTTGATTTGCTTTGACATTAAGTTCTTGAACAAGCAAGATATATTCTGCCAAACATGGATACATTTACTGGTTTCGACCAGCATAAACCAGTAAAACCAGTTGCTGCAGTTGTTCTCATTCCTGTTTAAATGAATAAAAATCCAGAATATTCAGATTATTCTCAGTCCTCCTCCTGTGTTCAGGGTACAGCGGAGCAGATGGAGGTGCAGGCAGGTCTGGAGAAGTGCTGCCAACGTCTGGACGTCCTGGACAGGGCAGTGGTAAGTCTGTAGGGCTGCACTCTCACCTGTGGGGTGCTCTAGACAAAACTTCTGCAGATGGTCTCTGTTTCTGATTTCTACTGGAATCTGGAGGCTATTGTTGCTGAGCTGAGCAGAACCGGAACCATGAAGTGGACCTGAAGGAGGTCAGAACTTCTCTCATTCTGTGTTATGGTTCCAACAGGAATCCATTCAGGAACTCTTCGAGATATATCCGGACCCAGAGGAGCTCAACGAGTGTGTGACCTGGGTCCACTTGGTTCAGAAAGACATGGAGGTTGAGAAGGTAAGGAGAAGAACCGCAGAGAGGAACCAGTTCAATAAACTGTTCGTCCCAAAGGGATTCACTTTCAGAATATCCAAAAACAACCATTTCTGGCAGTTCTGACGACAGATCTGGGAATTAGTCAGAAAGTACTGTACAGTTCTTGGTTCCATCAGTGGAAGTTACCCTCAGATCTGTGTTTCTGCAGGGCCTGGTGACTTCAGAGGTTCTGGACCAACCCTGGTTGGTAGAACAGACTGGACCTGACCTCTTAGCGCCATCAACTGGTGTACCGGTGCTATACTCATGTGCCAATGAGCCGTCCTCCGCTACCCCTGCGCCGTCCTCCGCTACCCCTGCGCCGTCCTCCGGTGCCGCTGCGCCGGCCTCCGGTGCCGCTGCGCCGGCCTCCGGTGCCGCTGCGCCGGCCTCCGGTGCCGCT
>CAEGAG010013014.1:0-11733 GCA_903067065.1 Brachyrhaphis terrabensis | reverse complement strand
CTTTATAGTGCTTAGCAACATTTGGGAAAATTGTCCAAATTGATTAGAATGTAATAAGAAATGCTGTGTAGTATCTTTTAAAATGTCTTTAAGAGCTAAAATGTTATGCTGGGAAATCATGATAAAATAATTACTGTGATTATACAGCAAATAAATTATATAATTTTGACATGTCACTCACACCAGTGGTGTGGAATTTGGATTGCACCCCTGACCCTCTTAATAAACACCTCCATTTAAAAACTGTATTTGGTGTTACTTGTGTTGTCCTTGACTAATATTTAAATTGGTTTGATGTTCTGAAACACTTAAGTATGACATAGATCCAAAAACAATAGTAAATCAGGAAGGGGGGAAACGCTGTATTTACTCTAATGTGGTATGTAAGTTGGCATAAGGGTGATAACTTAAGTCAAATGCTCTGTTTATCTCATCTGTGTGTCATTACTTTTAGCACCTGTTTGTTATTGGCTACTGAATATAATTCAGGTATGCTGAACCAGGAAACCTCTAAAACTGTGTCCACTAGATGCAACAAATGTAAGCTCTCTTTGAAACACTACTGAACTTCTTTACATTCCGAAAACTAGAAGGTGCCAGCAGACGTACCTTCAGCTATTAGTATCTTGGAGATTGTTTATATATTTATATGATTCGTTGTCGAGAACAAAGTTACCAGTATGGAACTGGTAGCTAAGAAACACTGTAATAATAGCTAAGTGTACACTTATTGAATAATCACTCAAAGTTGACGATACTAAATATTGCTAGAAGCTACCCTATCATAAACGAGTGTTTTGTGTGCTTTAGACTACCTTAGGCCAAATAAACAAGAATAAACCCTACCAGAAAAGGTTATATTTGTGAGTCACGGAGTTTAAATGCTAAAGCTAACTCCGTTGCTAGTGTAGTCTGGTTAGCACTTCCAGGAAATAGCCGGAGCCCCAGGCGATTATTCGCTCCTCGGTAATTGCGAAAAAATGATTCGACTTAAAATTTATTCATCAGCAACACGTCTTAAATGTAGCAGAGATACATACCAGTTCATTTTGAGTGACTTTTATTCCGCTGGGCCTGGTTACTAGTGTTATCTCCTCAGAAACATCGCTTTCCGTCACTTCACTGGCGAGCGTTCAACAGGAAGTTACTTCAGCCGACACGCTTCAGTTTCCTCTAAGGTTTTTTTTTTTTTTTTTTTTTTTTTTAAATATAATGAAGAGAGCTAATCAAATGTCATAGATATACTAACTCATAAAATAGTTGTTTTGTTATCAAACGGTTTGTTTATGACGTTCTTTTAATTGTTTGTGTGTGTTTGCAGGAAACGTGGAGAACCAGGGAAGCACAAGGCAAGTTATATATTTCTTTATTCAAGTACTTACATAGAAATAACAAAACATTTGCATTACAACAAACTGAAGTGCCAGGTAAACAGGGGAGCACGTCTCCCTATCACAAAGATATAGTGAAATTAATTTAAATATTCAGCTCCTCATAAAATGACCTTATTATAAGGTAATAAAACATTAAATAGGCAAAAGACATCCACAACACTTTGAACAAGACCCCTTTTCTTTAACAAAAAAGCTAACAGAACAGTTATCCCAATGTGTTTCCAGTAATCCATCTTGCATTGTTGTTAGGTTTGTTCCTTTTTACCCATGTGACTTTTTTCATGCATAATTTAAAAAAAGGGAGTGCCACCACCAGAAAGTGTGGGTGGCACTTTCCGTGCACATGCAAACCTAAGGATATTTTGGTAATGAAAGGAAACACGGCACAACAGAAAACAGTGAGCATCGACTCCGTTTTAACACCAGCTTCACTGCTGATTCCCTGACGCCACCCTGTAGTCCATAAGATGACATGAGTTGCTATAATAATATCTACATGTTATTGAAATCATGTTAGTTTTTGTTTTTTTTCTTTTTTTCAGTTTTTGCTGTAAGTGAGGCAAAGCTCAGTGCCTGACACAGGGCCAATTTCACAAAATCTGTATCAAACATTAATGCACAAATATTAGCACAAAGTTGCCTTCAGCTACAAGCAGAGAGGGGTTACGTTTATTTGTTGCTTCTTTGGAGTTATTGTCATGTATTGTTTTTGATCATCCAACCCTGCAACCCAGTTCAGCGCTGTGATGGCTGCTGATGCTGGCACAAACTCATCATGGAGCTGAAAACCTTTCAGCCACCTACTTTTGGCCAGCAGAGTATTAAGCACATAAGAATATGAATTATTAGTGGAAAGAAATGACATTCAAATTAGTTTGTTTTGAGTTTAACAGTTATTTCATGAATTCTCATGCCCTCCTCATATTACAATAATTGGTATACAGAAGACAATTGTGCAGCCTGTGTTATAATAGCCAACCTATTGAGAAAGCAAGCAGTGGACGGATAATATAAATGTTACAAAATTTACAAAAACACATACAAAACAAAGTGTAACAGACACAGTGGGGTTGATTAAATATTGTTTCTGGACTTGTAATTACATGGCTTCATTTGGATGTTGATATATTTTTGCNATTCTTCAACACAAAGCAACAGAAACATAATGTTCTTTTACATAATAGAAAGATTTTTTGTAAAATAAGGTCTAAATGATCTTCAGTCTGTACTCATAACATCGAATAACTTTAGCATTAATGACAGGCTTTTGTTTTCTTATTGTCTTTTATGTTGTCTATTCTTTGTCTTCTGAACCCTATGTGGTTATTACATGTTGCCAGATACAACCTGGTCCATATCAATTTTATTGTGGAAAAATTTGGTTCTGTAGAATTGTGTTAGTTTGTCAGGTTTTATTTTTCAGTTGCTGAAGGAGAAGCTTTATTTTGTCAATGTCCAACCAATGCAGTGGAACTATAGGTTTCCATTCTACACACCTATTGATTTACAGCTGTGGGCAGTCTGAACTTTTAAACTTTTCACACAAGTGCAAGGAGGACTGTTCATTTAACCACGTAGATGAATTTAGAAAAAACAAAAAAAATCCTCTGAGGCCAAATTAATTGGAAAATAAGTGGATACTTGCCAGGAAGCAGAGCAGTGAAAACTGTTTCAGGAAAAAGAAAGGATGGCCTTCAGAGCTCTTTGCGGCATGCATTGGGTTCTCTGTGGCACTGTTTGTCTGCACTTTTCCATTGACCTTTGCGTTAGTCAGTTCCTAAACTCCTTTAGCCTAGCCATTGTGTGTGCTGATGGGTACAGTGTTTGTTTTTTAAGCAGTTTTCTTCCGTCAAAAAGTACAACAAATGAGATTATAAAATCTGTAAAAAAAAAACAACCCAAAAACAGTTGAATAAAAAAAAAAAACCAATATAAAACTTGTTTTCTTTGAAATTTGAAAATAAGATTCAGGCTTTAAAAGAATGTCATGAAGCATGCTTCCTGTTTGACAAAGTTAGTCCAACCAATTTTTCTTTTATCGTGATTCCTTTTCTTCTTGTCAGACGTGCGTATCACAGCATCTCCTGCCTTCCTTATTTATAGTTTTCACAATTTTTAAAATTGATTTCCACCAATTACTAGTGTAAAACAATCTTTGAATTGCATAAATATGCCTTTTGATGTCTGTCACTAAGTCTGTAAAACAATCCTAAGTGTTTAAACGCCGTGAAAGTAAGGCAAACTGTCTTTCCTGTAAAACTAACTTATTTTCTTAATTCAAATATGCTTTTGTTGTAATAATTGACGGAATGAAACATTTGGATCCAAGTGAAGTCATTGATAGCTCACACAAAATGTTTTGCTAAAAGACAAAAGAACCTTTTCTTTCAGTTTAAAAATGAATAAAGTAGGTGAGGAGTCATTAGTGAGAATTATTTGCATGATCCGTAATGTATTTTGTTTATGAATAGGTTCAGTCATTTAGGAAAATGTCTTACAAATAACCAGTGTTTTTATACTTCTGAGAGGCTGTGGTAATTAAAATAACCAATATTTCTTTAATGGAGATACACAAAATATTAAAAAAGCAGTTTATTCAAAGAACACATTAGTGCTGTTTTTAACTGGTCTCCCTTGTTAAGCATACAGATGGTGCCATCCTTTTGTTTTTTGTCTTTCTGAGTTTTTTTTTTTTTTTTTCCAGTGGAAGATAGGACAACATATCTGGCACTATACTGCAGGGATCTACAACATTTTGACAATAAAATATTATATTTTACTGAAAGTCTGAGGACACTTTCTGCACAAGCATTCAGTCAATTGAGAGTTCTTGTTAATGCAGACGTTTGTATTTACATAGTGTGCATGAAGGAATGCACTTTTATGCACAATTTAATACTGAACTGCGGTGCATTTGACATTTTAGTACAAAAGTGAAACTTCTACTTTAGCTACCTGCATACATATTTGTATACTGTACAAAAAGAAGGATACGCACATTTGCAGTCCAGTCTCTGAATTAAAAATATGTAAACATTGATCTTTTTTTGATTATTTGTCTCTTACCGTTTTCTGCTCATCTTTTGGTAGTTTAAGCGTTACAAAATGAGAAGACATGCCAAGGCCCATATTCATCTTCTCAACGTCTCGTTGGCAACCCACTGTTTTTTAATTAAATAGTTCATTCTGTCTACAACAATGCTCTTAGTTGATTTAATTTGCGTGTGAGTGGCATATGTCTGTGTACTCAATTGCATATTGCAGAAGTCATGAAAAATAAACAGTATCATTGAGCATTTATATTAAAAAAAAAGGAGCAACAGAAAGTACATTTGGTAACACAACGTCAAACCACGTTTTAAAAAGGAGAAGAACAACACACAGGGTGTCTCACAGTGACTAAAAATAAATAAGTATTGGCAAAGGCATCAGTTGCTGCAGACTTGTTTCTGCACGTAACAGGACAAGACATTGGGTTTTGCTTCATGTGACCTATTCTGGAATAACCTGGATTCAAACAAACTGTGCAGATTCGTCTAGATCTGGTGTGTGGAATCTGATCTTTCTATTGTCTCCACAGCTGTGCTAAGCTGATGCCACTCCTGGGTTTGGCAAATATCAGGAACAAATATAAGGAACAACGTTGGCTGCATCACTGCGAATACATTTGGCACATTCTTTAAAAATAATAATTATAAAACAACAAAACAAAAGAAACATTCAAATATAAAAAACACACTACACTTGAACAAAAATAACAAAAAAAAAATACAGTCACGGGCCACCATTAAGAGAATCATGACGATACACAAATATAACCAATTGCACTTTTAAACAGCCTAATGATATTAATGCATACATCCCAGACAATACACCTTCTCACTGCGCTCCTTTCTTCAGCCTCTCTCATGCATTCTGACTTTCTTTCAATGAAAACAGTTTCTGTAAAAATGACACATCCACCTCAGAACCTAGTAATACACAAAGACCTCTGTGGCAGAATGTGCTGAAGTGCCCATATCTGTGTTTACACTATGTTACAGTAGCTGAGGCTCTGAATTGCTTTTAAAAGACAAGAGGAAAGCAGCCCTTCCCCTCTGACTTAAACTAAAGACGTCCATCTCAAAATAGAAGGAACTGAAAAGAGCCAGAGTGTAAACAAAGAAGAAGAGAATCACCTATTTATTTCATAGTGAATGTGATCTGTACTTCCCAAGTCTCTATATAATCTCTGGCTAGGGTCTAGTCCATGTGCATGTAGTGATGGTCACGATGCTCCCACCGCTGGCCCCCCGCAGGAGCCTGGCGGAGTGCTGTGGCTCCCAGCCGCCCCGCTGCTCTTGTCTGCCTGCTTCTTGTCCTTCTGTTTCAAGTGAACCTTTGCATGTCTCTTTCGCTCGTCACTCCTGGCAAATTTGCGTCCACAAAACTCGCAGGAGAAGGGTTTCTCACCCGTGTGCGTGCGGATGTGTGTGGTGAGGTGGTCGCTCCGGCTGAAGGACCTCATGCATATTCTGCACTGGAAGGGCTTGTGACCCGTGTGGATGCGGAGGTGACGCGTGAGCTCGTCTGAGCGCGAGAAGCGTCTGTCACAGTTCTCCGCAGGACAGGCGTGTGGCCGTTCATGAACAGGAGTTTTGCTGGGACGGTTAGGGTACTTCCTAGGACGGATGGGTTTGAGGGTAAGAGTCTGAGGCGGCGGATGGTGCTGGGGTGGGTGCTGCTGCCCGCCAATGAAACCCGGGTGGATTTGCTGCTTGTCTTTGAACGCTCTGATGGTCTCCAGCGGCGTGATTGGCGGAGGGTTGACTCTGATAGGGTCCATGGTCTGGAAGGGTTTGTGCTCCATGACACCAACCTCTCCTTGATGATGAAAAAGGTTGTAGTCAGGGATCATGGAAAAAAGGCTGCCATCCATGGGGGCTTTGGACGTTGAGTGATATTCATTTCCAGGGTAGGCGAGAGCCGTGCTGGTGGCGGGGCTGTGGTGGAAGGAGACCTGATCCTGGTACAGGTCACTGCACGTGGAATAGGCAGGCAGCGGAGGACCATATACCTGCTCCATGTCTGACGATTGTCCACCCATGTTTGCTGCAGAGGACGGCGTCTGCGTCGTTACCGTGCCGGGTGATGGAGAGACGCCCAAAATGCCCGCACTGACGAGGCTTATGATGTTGTTGTCGGGGCACCAGCCAGAGCCACCGATGCCACCTGACGGAGGAGTGTCAAAGGCAAACTTCCCCAGATACGTGACAGTCTGCCCACTGCGGTTGGACTGGAAGCTGGATCCATACTGTATGTCTGAGCTTGTCTTCTCGCTTCCCATGCCTAGATCCATGATATTATCTAGATGAAAGAAGATTAAAAAACACAGAAGATGAGCAAAATATCCTCCTGGTTTCTAAAAACATGAATTTAAAATGCAGTCATCGAAGAAGAAAGCTGAGAGAAAAAAGTTTAGATAATTAACATTATTTTGCCAAATGAACTTTTTCTAGCAGTTCTTGGTTTGTCCCAAAATAAAGCCTTGTTGCATATTTTTCAAATGGTGACAAAAAATAAAAGAATAATCACAAAAAAATCCCATACAGTTCACGAAGAAACGTGAGCCCTGTCAGACCTGGAAGTTAAGTGACTTGAGTGCTGCCTCTAAGAGAGTGGTGTCTCTCTCTCTTGCAGATCCCACAAGCTCTCATAAATCAAGACCTAAACACCCCCTGTGATCCAGTCATTGTGTCCCTTAGGAGGACAGCCAAAGAGGAATGGCAAGATTTGATGTCTTAACAGCAGGGAGGATTATGAGGGCAGACGCCAAATCCAGAATGCTCAGGAATTCGAGACACATTTGCAAAACAAAACAAAAAAAGGAACATCTGTAAGGAGATTTCAATGTTTCCTCTATATATTTTTCTCTTATTATTGTTATAGCGTCGCATTTACACACACACACACACACACACACACACACACCCACCCGCTGGTGCTCATTTTCTTTCTTTTTCTTTTTTTTTCTTTATCAAAGATGCTATAAAAAACAATTGCACAGCTATCAATAGTGATGAATTTGTGGCACGGTTGTGCTCAAAAAGGTAAATGTATTGCAGTTTAACCATAATTCTTTCACAATTAGAATTTAAAATGAATACCTATCACCATCTGCAGGGATCCATATGGACATGTTTGCTCTCAACAATTACAAGCCACTGAAATTTGACTGCAATTTAAAATCATGCAGCAATAAGGCAATGCAAAAATGTTTTCTGAAAATATTTGACCTGTGAAAAAAACAGGGATCATTTTATTATTTGTGGATTTTAAATTAATAAAGTAAATCTTCAGAGATTGTTTTATCATTAAATTTATAGTATTATTATTATTTTTTTTTCAGTTTTAACCAGTGCTGACAATGAAATAAAATTTTAGGCACAAATTAAGGTCAGTATACTCTTTTCTTAATGACACACCTGTTTTGCCTCTTAAATCACAGTTAGTGTTTAATCTCTATTTACACTAAATAAATACTAACAAGTAACCATTTTAACACTGTATGATGTAAACTTTAACAAGAATTAACAACAATTTAACAGAAACACTCTGATAGCTGTCCTATCCTTTGCTGAATTACAGCCAATAATAAAGCAGATAATTATATTTTATTGCATGGATAAATAAAAACGTAGAGGGCTTATGCATGACCTGATTCACTTGAATTTAAATGATATTAAGCCTAAAATTTGTGTTTCTTTTAACACTTGGCGCATGCTTCATTCAAACACACATCTGCGATAAATCAAGGAGGGTTATGTCTTGGTAAATACAGCTAAGTGTGTTTTCATCATTTTATGGTGGTGAGAACTTCTGATTAATAAACCCGCGAGTGACAGTGGCTAAAGTGAAAGACTAACGGGTAGAAAATTAGAGATTTTGTATTTTCCCTCAGCATTATTCTCTCATTTAAAAGATTAAGCTTTAACTCTTAGATTTCTTGTAATATTATTAGCCTGTACAGTGTACCATCACACGCGTCATAAAGAATAGAAAGAATTAAAACAATCAGACGTATAAAACCAGTTTATTGTTTTTTTTTTAAATATTGAACTAAGCGAATTCAATTAATAATGCCCGCTGTTCTAATTTCTTAAATATAAGGTGGCGCATGGGCCATGCGCTGTGAGTGTGTTTCGCATAGGAGAATGCTCCCACACACGCCTACTAAAACAGTGTTAATAGAGTTGTGAATGAAAGTCATTGTTTTAAGTAGCTGACCCCCCCTTCGCTAGTAGATATCAAATCTGAGACACTATGGACTAACCACAATGGCACACTTACCGATTTCATTCAGAGCAATCAATCTATTTTCTGTAATCTTCGTCAAAAACCTTTCCATGAAATAATAAAAAAAAGAACATTTCTCAGATTTTGAGAAATTAAATCACAACACGACATTTTTCCCAGATTTATTATTTATTATTATTATTTATAATTATTAATCAGCGCGTGTTTAGTTGTGAAATGAGTTGTGTTCGTTTGCGTTTTCACGCTGTGATTCATACTCTCACGCTTCGGCAACGGAGTGCTGACTCAAAACATTCAAACAATAACAAAACAAATAAATAAAATCAGAAACGGTCACGAGCTATATCTACGTCTCAATGGGTGTACTAAGTGATCTACACACCTGACCTCTCTAAAGTGTGGGCTCCTAAAGGAATCTGCCTTTGTGCGCAACAGAGTGGGAGCGCAAACAGGTGCTCCAAGCCCAAAGACAACTGTTGCCGTCCCCGCTCATCGCACTTTGAGCTTCATTTTTAACAGAGCTGGTAAATTCGAGGGGAGAAAAAAAAAGAAAAAAGAAAGAAAACTTACCTGTGTTCATCTGTGAATAGTGGTTTATAGACTCCGTGTTGGTGAAAATATTCATAGAGGTGGGGATGTCCTCCTCCGGGTAGAGACTGTCGGGGATCGTGTTTATTAAACTGCTCATGGTAAGAGGGATCTTGTCCGCTAGTTTCCCTGTCATAGCAGTTACGTTCAGTCCGACATTTACAGAGGACAGCGCGCAGGTATCCAGGTAGACACGCGGAGAAACGCACAGGTGCTGCTCGGGCGAGGACGGGAAGCAGGAGGCAGGCGCAGGATGGATCCCGGAGCTGTAGCTATCCAAAGTATCCCGCGGAGGACGCGCGGCGCCGGTTGTCTCCCCTCTGAGCGCTCGCAGCCTGTTGTTATTAATCTGATCACTGTGGAAGCTGACAGGCTCCTTGTGAGGGAATTTGAAGTCTGTGAATCAATGAAGGAGGAGGAGGAGAGGATGGTGGTGTTGCTTGAACAAGAGGAGCCGCTCTGCGTGCTCTATTGGAGCTGGACAGGGGACTCCAGTCTACCCGTATTAAATAGGGGGATGGAACATTTGCGTGACGTAGATGACCATATATGGACATGGGCGCCCATCAGCAGGCTCTCCGCGCGTCAGTCAGTGGAAACTATAGTGGAGGCAAAAGACTCCGAGAGAGATATCGAAGTTTACAAAAATCGAGATAGCGCACCCAGCTGCGTCCTTCTTCTATTCCTTCACCGGCCTTGTAAAAATAATGGCAGCACATAATCTTGATTATTTTCAGTCCTTGTGGTACCTTCTGTAGAGTGTTGTGGCTATAAAGCATGCCACTCACGCAATGAACTTTATCCATAATTGACGACTATCTTCACACAATATAATTATATCGTGATATTAAAACATGCTTTGTTGACTTTACAATCACGCCTCATCTTGTCCCGAAAAGTTCAGACAGAACTTTGGATAATGGTGTTCCCATTTCCCCCCTCATTCTTTCCTTCTCTCTCTCTCCTCCTCTCTCCCTGTGAACTTGCACACACTTCATGCGGCGCTGTGTTGCAGAAAGCTGCTTCCAAACTCCTTTTCAAGCAGCCTCATCGTCAAACAAAGACAGTAATTGACGGAGTTAATCGCTTGTAAATATTGCAAAGCTTTGCACAGGCTTGCTTTGACTTGGAGTCCAAGTAACCGGCGGAGTGGAAGCTCCAAATAAGGCAGTGTCCGGCCCCGCCCATCCATGTCTGTATTTGGACATGCGAGTTCCGGGTGAAGTAGTAGTAGTAGTAGTAGTAGTAGTGGAAAAGTGATCGGAAGCCACAGACGCTTAAAAAGGTGACTGTGGACGACACGTCATGGTTCGCATTTTTTACCAGCATGCAAACTGTGAAAAAACAAACAAAACCATATACTTGGTGAGTTTGACAAAAGCCCCCTCTATAAATTAGTTAGTTACACACACACACACACACAAAATAAATAAATAAAAAAAAAAAATTGATGGAACAAATAATCAATGTGAACCCCCCCCCCCACAACTTTATTTAATCATGACAAGTGGTTATTAAATTGGGGTGAAGATATTATTGAACATTTTCTAATTTTGTATTATGTACGCGTGGTTAACTTATATAAAAAAGACAAACAAAACAAAGGCCTTTGGAATATTTTCAGAAACTATTGAATGGCATGTCAGTGCTTGCGTACACAGACCTAAGAAATTAATAATACTCAATGAAGCATAAGTGTAAACAGAGTGTGTGGGAGAATTAGTCTGAATCATGCTTGGTGTTTGGGGGGCTTACACAAACAGAGCAGTCGCTGATCCTGCATGTCTCATTACCAAATGCAAGTCTTTACACTCAAGCGTGCCTCTTGTAGTAGCTAAGTACAGTCTGATCACTTTAGGTAAAGTAGAATGACAACAATAATTATTTTTTCTTACACAGCCCAATCTTTTTTGCAATATTCTGACCTAGACATGTTTTTTTTTTTCAAATGCATTTTCATCCCTAATTGCCCACCACGAAAATATTGAAATTAAAAAAGAAAAATCCCCTAACCATATCAGGTTATCCCATAGTTTAAAGTTACAGTTTCAAATCTGTTAAGTATTTCTGCTACTGAGTGTCTGTAAATATTTCTGGTCACAAAGAGCACAGATTTTTTATGTTTTGAAAACTCAAGATACACAAGACAACAGTTGTATTAAGGTAACACTGTTTAAAACTACAGATGGCAAAACTATGAGTGATACATCTACTAAAGAGACTGGCTACAACTGCAATACTTGGGCTAATTAACAGGCTACTGTCATATTTTCTTATAGCTCCAGTGTAACTCTTAAAAAGCAGAACATCAAGCAGATATAATGTTCTGTGCAATAAGCATCTGAAAATTAAATTAAATTAAATGGATATTTCTTTGACTTTCATGCTTGAATCTATGAGTCAAAATAACAACAACTGTTAATATATGTTACAAATAACTATAATCTGTATTATT
>CAEGAG010012994.1:0-27766 GCA_903067065.1 Brachyrhaphis terrabensis | reverse complement strand
TATATATATATATATATATATATATATATACAAAAACTGAAACTTCCTTTACATTTTTAAAATAAAATACCAGAAAATATAACCTCAAACTCGTAAAATCTTCCTAATTTGTCATATTATTATTTTATTGATAAATATAAACATAATTTTGCAAATCATAGCAGAAAACATTGCAAATTAGGAGACAATGATCAAGATCTCCTTTCTAAATCATCCTTGGTGCCCAGTTTTACCTTTGTTTGTGGCTGAGCTCCAGAATCCTTTGCACATCCTTCTTGGCCACTGACTCATCATTTTTCAGGGACTGAAAGAAAACAAAAGACACATTTTTTTCTCAAGCAAAGGCACAGTTTTCTATATTGCATGGCAATTCAAAGCGTCAAACAAAGAAAATGCACAGTACATGCACATTTGAACTGGCTCTGTTTAGTACATGTTTCCTACAATTCCCAGGGATTTAGTAAAGATGGACTCAAATCCAGTCGGTGTGAAAATGATCTGAAATGATACAATAATTGAGAAAAGTATTAAAATAATGTGCAACAGATGTGGAATGCTGCTGAAGTCCCTTTTCTAAATTGTATTGCTTTTAACAATCTGTTGATGAATGTCCTAATGAGCGCACACACAGATGCACAGATTGGTTTCTGCTGGTGGCTAACCAGATTCCTGATGGGTAATTAGGAATTAGTGATAGATTTGACTGCCCCAAAAGCCCTTTGAGATCTTATATTAGCTGAGAGAGGAGCAGAGAAGCGCAGACTTCTGGGGGAAAATCTGGAATCAAAGGGAGAGTTTGTTTTTAAAATATGCTTGAAAGTCTGTGCTAATTAACACAAGTCAATACAAAATGACTGTCTTTTTTTCCTCTCCCAAAGGAGGAGAACCAATTCACCCGGAGCATACAAAACTATGCTAACGATATTGATAGAAAAATATAAAAATTCTAGCAAACAGATGCTGATGACAGTGGTTACCAGAACAACCGCATCAGTAATTGCAATTATTTCTAAATGAATATAGCTGATTAATTTCTATGTAAGGTTCTGGTGGGGAAGTTTTGAGTCACATGCACTACATGCCATCAAGACTTTGACACACCTACCTAAATAACATCACAGCCATTGAAATGACCTCCAAATACCACAGTCTGACTGAGCATGACCCAGAAAGGTGGCACCCTATCTTAATGTGCAGACTGAAGACTGCTGGAAACCGTCCAACTTAAAAATCAACTTTTTGTCTCTGTCTCTTGCTGCTGCCATCTGTTCTCATTTCTGTTTACAAGCAAGGCCAAGTTAATCTTGAATAAGTGTACTTAGTTGGGTGTTAGTTTGATTTATAAGTCCTTCATAAACATCTTTTGCAGACCACATACAGGCTCCATTACTCCTGGTGGCAGTGGCCTATTTTTAATCAGAAGAAACATCCCCACACACTGCACGATTTACTTAGGGTTGATTGAAGAAAATCACGTGAATTTCAAGGTTTTGATAAAGCCTCAATAATCCTTAGATCTTAGGACCACCCGACAATTGCGAGATTTTACTGGAAAAAAATTCTGGTTCAAGAAGAGCAACACAGTTTGGCGGATTTAATGGATCTGCTGCAATCATCTTGGATTCTGTTATAAAAATACCCCATTAGAGCTTTTACTGTGGCATCTTTGCTTTGACAGGTTGGCTGTTATGGTAGAATCTATCCAATAGCAGGGAGGAAATATGCTGCCCTCCAAAGCCTCAAGATAATGCCAAACTGGTAAAGAGACACTTATATGTTTTTGTTTGTTTGTTTTTCATTTGTACATTGCTCAAAAAATGCTTTCATAACACCACAACTTTAAACTGTTAATTAAGACATTAAAGAGAGGTAAAATTGTGTATCTCAAGGTTGTTTAAATTTGAACATTTATTTCACCTTTAAAAATAAGCACAAACATGTATTTTCTGTTAAAATAGTTTAATTTCTTGGCTTATTGTCATAGGGACAACTAAACAACTGCACCTGAGAATTTTAGCTAATTTGGAATATTATAGAGGCATGCTTTTAGTTAAATAAATAGCATGAATAATATTATAAAACATTTAAGATGCAAATACAAAACAGAGCAACACATAACTCTCATTAAGACCGGTAAAATACAAATTGCATAACACCACATCCTGTTCCACCAAACTGAATTAAAAACAGAGGCAATTATTTTTGAAGACTATGGTCTTTCCAAAATAACTGAATAAGTTTTAGTCTTACTCAGTCAGAGTTCAGTAATTATCTGCAGGTAAACAGTTTTACTTGTTTAAGCAAAACAGTACCCAGTTTCACTCTTAAAGAATAGTCTTGTATTATAGCCTATTAGGAAGTTTAATGGATGATATTTTAAACAAACAGCGTGTTTGAATTGCATCACAGTTAGGTTGTAAATCATCTTCTAACATCATCCTTGTATTATGAATAAAAAATTCACTGCATACAATCTTCTCTTTAGAGTCTTTAGAGCTTATTCAGTCTACATAACTGGTTAATAATGTTCAGTCATACTTTATATTGCAGATAACACTAAGAAAATATGACAACATAAGAACTGCTCTGAACTCAAGAGTTAACTTCTTAACAGCATCACTGGGGCATGTCTGCCAAGCAAACATCCCCCCTCGTCACAGAAAGTTTAATTATTGAGGTTGCTGACCTGGACCTAGAGGGCAACTTGTTAGAAAGATAAGCACTCGCTCTTTGTCTTTTGAAGAAACATAGCACTGCTTTATTCTGCTGACGTTGATTTTGTTTGAAAAGTTAATTATATTTATGGAGATGGATCCTTAGATTCTATGCATAGAATTTAGCATAGAATTTGTTCCACAGCCCACTAATTTAGATCTAACTCAACCTCTGCCCTGCCCAACATGCAGGAGCAGGTCCCCAGGTAAAGATGGGTGCCAGCTCTGCTTGCCTGGAGTGAACACACATCAAAGCCTGTATCCACGATGATGGTGGCCAGACGACCTGAGTTTTTACAACTTTTAACAGACATATGAAAAACTTATGGTGGAGCGGGAAATACACACAATTCCAAACGGACTATTCTTTGCTGGGTATTAATTATGCCAGAAAATTTTAAAACATCAACAGTAAGAGAACCATGGTCTACTTATCAAGGTAGGCGGCATCTTTTCCACAAACGTTTTTGATTTGATCACTGTGACTGAAAAATGTGACATAATTAAATTACCTGATTGTATAAATTAATTTCCATTTACTTCAGGTAATGAACTTAGCCTTAAATAATTACCAGAACTTGTTATGCAATGCCCTGGCTAGAGATAATTGTGCTATGCAAAAATTTTCAGAACACTTTAACATCTGAATACTGAGCAATTTTAAAGTGTCCAGTCTGAAAAACAGTGTCTTCAAATAACTCAGAAAAGCACTGATGATTACATCATGACTTAGTATACTTCCTCTACGGTGATAAAAAAAAGTTTGAAATTAAATTGAGGTACAGCTATGGAAGAGGGAACTGAAGTAAAAACAGAAACAAACCAGAACTAATAGAATAAAAAAACTAATGAACACTAACAACAAAACCCAAAACAAATCCTAACACTTTGATGATAGTTTGACACATCTAAATGCAATAACTGTTGTTGAAAACATAATAAAATAGGGAGTGGTAGTTTGAGATGTTGAAAATCCATAAGGCTCATAAGTATGCTGAAAAGCCATTGGAGGTCACTGATTATTAACAATAAATTAAAATGCTATTGAGATATACGTCTTAATTCTGTCATTATAAATATTGAATAATCTGATGTTGATTAAATGTCTGTCAAATTTTAAAACTAGCAAATATCAACTTTCAACCCATCTGTACGACGACAAATTTTCTTTTATTTACTTCAGGAAATGGGTGACACTCAACAAATGAAACTGAGTTTCAGAGAATGCTTTGAATTCAGATACTAAACTATTACTATGTGATGCAACTCTCCTGACAGAGCAAAGCAGAGGAACGTCGTAACTGCAAGAGGTGATTGGGAAATTCAATAATTTAATAATTCAGGAAGAGCTAGCAGATGCTGATGTGGCAATCTGCTAGCTATCTGCTGCAATCTGGAGCTTTTAAAACTGAACCCGAGGCAAAGGAATTCCCTAATATAAAATAAAAAAGTTATGAAGTTTACACTGTACAGAGCTGATGTAAACAACAACAAACATAAAAATAAAATTAAACCTAAGAGAACAACAAATAAGTACAGGCATCCAATGAAATCTAAAAAACACAACATAATCAATAATTACAACTTCAAAACAAAATAATAAAAAAAAAAAACAAGCTGAAGTTAAATACTTAAGATTTCAATTAAAACTCCCATATGTTGAGAATTTTGAAGAACAGACTGTGGAAAAATCTTTCTGTTGTAGCACTAAAGAAGTTTTCATTTATTATCATGTGCTTCTGCTTGCCAAATCCACGTTATGTGGCTACAGCATTTTATGTAACGCTGTATATGTAGTAATGGTGAGTATTCTGAACTCAAAAACCCAGACACAGAAATCTGATTCTTCCAGTCACTTTCCAAAGCTTGTGGCCATAGATGAGGGTAGGGTCATAGATCGATCGCTAAATTGAGTGCTTCACCTTTTGGCTCAGGCAAAGCTCTTCACATATTATTAAATAATAATCATTTGGCTTACAGCATAATGATCAAAAAGCTAAGGCGGATTTAAAAAAAAAAAAAAAAATTATCATTAACTTACAACTCAAAACTACCAGCTGAAACATGATGCTTATTGTGCTGAATTATAAAGAGAAGCAGTATGTTTCTCACCTGAAGGTTGCCTTTTATGCTGTCCAGTTCCTTTGATGTCTTTGAGAGCTGATGCAAGATGCTGCTTCGTTCACTGAAGACTTCTTTTAGCTTCTTCTCCAAACCATCATAGCTTTGTCTATCAAGAGGAAAGAGATTTCAAGATTTAATGTTTGCCATGAGCTGAGGAAATTCAATCACCAGAGAGCTCTTGAGAGATAGGCATGTTTCAACTTGCAGTAAAACACTTTTAAAATAAAAGAACATCAGAGAGAGAGACACTAATATCTGTTCAGCAGAAAAGTATTGAATAATCCAAACTTTATATTTTGTTTTATATTTACTGAAGCTTAAATAAAATAAAAAAAATAGCTGTAAAATACAAATCACTGGGTCATTGATCAATTAGCTGTCACACTGCAACATTTTAAAAAATTATTTTAAAAAATTGAACATTGTGTACTAAAATGTTTTGTGCAAAAACATGCTTAACAAAAACTATTGAGAATAACTAAGCATGTTTAACCAGCAAGCTTATGATAATCCTAAATGCTTTCATAGAAGGCAGCTTTACTTCCTTTCATGGTTGTTTGACCTAAAAAGGAGTTGCTTAATTTTTAAACACCCAGAATACCACAGTCTAAAGCTCAGACTCTGGAAGGATCTTCTGGTGACCAAAGCTGCTGTGGCAATGTTCCCTATGTTGTATAGTATGCCAGTGTTTTGAAAAAACAAAAACAAAAAAAGTTATGTTGCTCAAAAAGTTAGAAACAAAAGAGATTTTGTGAACATAAAGTTCTGTCATTTATTTAAAGCATGTATCAATTTTGATAAACTCCTGCTATAAATAATGCATGTATACTAAGAATAAGAGGGTGAACTTCACAGTATTCTACTTCATCGGAGTCAGGGAATTTTCTGTCTTGTCACCATCTATTTTAATTTATTTTATGTTGAATTATCAACTGACAATTTTAGGGAAAAAATATCGTGATATAGTGGTCTAAGAGTGCCCTAATTGATTACATATTTTTTCACTGAATTATTCAGATTGAGAACAGTGACTTAAATTGTAGTTTCAGAATATTGAAGCAGTAATTTCATGTGAGGTTAAGGGATGTTAGTATTGTGTGATTGCTGTGATATTTAACTTGGAGTACCATTGTTTCTGTTTCAGTGATGCACATGTGTATCATTTATGCCATTTGAGAGCTGTGTTACTTATGTAATATAATCTTTCAACATTTTCAAAAGAATCTGCGGTAGGTCGGCTATGTTGTGATGGAAATGAGCAGGTTACATGGACAAATGCATATTAAGGTTATGTAGAAGTTTTATATTCCTGTGGTATGGTGTCTTTCAATGCAATTTAAACTAAAAGAAAGTAGAGTTCCAAGGTTAAATTCTAATATCTAAAGAAGACTGAAAGAAGATTGAAAAGAAACTAAATAATGTTTACTTCCTGAAACCAATCAAATATCTGATTCATCTGAGCTTTATATACCTTAATAAAGACAAATGGATAACAACTTCTTTTTTTTTTATACGGCATGCGTAGGACGTGATTACCTGAATGACAAAAACGTGTAATACCATTAAGACTTAAATTTAATCCCACAAAAATTAACAGACTTGACTAAACTGATTCCAGTGGTTAATGTCAGCAGTCATGAAAATATCCTTCAGCCTTGAGCACTCCCACATTTATTGGCACCAACACTAAAACCCTTTAAATGTATTCCCTATATGGTCTCATATAAAACTAAAGGAAGGCTTTTGATACGACATCCTTTGTTTCATCATATTTGTTCAGAGGTGGGTAAAAATGCCTTAAGAATTTTTTTTCCCTTGCAGTCATAGGAGTCCTGAATGATTCTGTAAAAATTAATGCATCTTTGAAGTTTTAATTAGTAATCCGCAGCTCTCTTCTAACTCTTCAAAATAAGAAACAAACTGGAACATAATATGCAAGTAAGGCAGATATGTGTTGATCTAGAAAAAGGTGGGAAACTGCAACAAGATATGACTATAATGTGAAAAATAACACTAATGACATTTACCTAACAGGAAGTAATTCTGTTTTTTTTACAGGTTTTTCCATGATGTTACCAGGAATACCAAAATTGTCAAATGTCCTGAGTTTCATCATGTCTTTGAAATAATTGAATATAACTTTCTTTATGTTATTTTTTGGTTTTTGGTTTCACACTAAGCAGAATATACATTTTTTACAAATTAGTCTATTTATATCTAATTAGTCTGATTTTATCCATCTCTTTCTCCACTCAGGATAATTATTTTTCTTGATTTCTGTGTATGGTACATTTAAGCAACATGGCAGTTCGAAGTTCTACCTTATAGTCAAAAAGGTATGAAGTATACAGTCAGCTTGAATAAATTCAAGCAAAAACCTATTTATAACTAAACAAAATCAAAATTAAAAAGGCATTCAAAGCCAACATACAACTGATTAAATAAGTCTCTATTTTTTTTTTTGTGGATAAACTGGCATATTATTTATATCTGTTCCTATTACTTATTTCTGCTTACTTCCTCTTTTTTTTAACTCATTCTTGTGAACTAGAATTTGCCTGAGCTTCCTGAATAAAAATAGAAAACAAAAACGCTTGTGGATGGAGCCTATAGCGCCACTGAATCTGAAACATTATTCTGAATCCATGGCTTCAGTTCAGTCTGGGCTTTCTTCCAAAAACCCTCTGCACCCCGTGTCATAGATCCCAGCAGCAGATCATACACAATAACACATAAATCACTAACAGAAAAGCAACACCTGGGAAATAAATAAATAACACAACGTACTAAATTCCACACTTGACTTGCTACCATATGGCATTGGCGGGAAATTTATTACAGGTTCATGCAACGAGGGAAGATAGGGTGAGAGAATCCTCCCAGTCTGCAGTATTATTCATTACCCGATGGAATCGGCCCTTGGGTACCCATGAAATGAATAAGGCCTGTAATTTGAGCCTCACTGACACAGAAACATGTATATCAGAAGGACTTAAGTATTTTTATTTCAGCGACCCAATTCACTGTAAATTCCTCACTTGTGAAAACAAAAAGTAACAGCTGCATAATTGTACCAAAGAATTCAGTAATCTAGCATGCTCTGTCCAAACAAAGCCTATGCTTGTTTGAGTCAGCAATGTTGATGACAGCTAAAATGCCTGACACGAAAAAAGCTTCTAATCAGAAATGACTGCACCAGGCAAAAGCCCATAAAGCAGCAGTGATGAGATAATGAAATCCTCTTTTTTTTGGAGCTGTGCGAATGGATCCCTGGCAGTCATAATGAAACTCATCAAACTCCTAAGATTAAGAAGGAGGTATCATTTAAAAAAGCAGATTACAGAGGACAAATATTTCTTTACCCTTCGAGTCATAGCAGATTTCAGAACATTTTTCCCTGCATACCCTGTGGTGGAAATAGAACTGCTGATGCCATTTGAAACACAACAGAAAATGAAAGTTGATTTAAAAAATGCTTAAGACACACTGACCTCTAAATACCTGTAACTGTACTTTTATCACAGTTAAGAATGCCAGACATGATTTGAATTTCAATGAGCTGCCTTAGACAAGAGATTTAGTTGAAACACTCCATAGCTTCTTGCATGCTATAATTGAAAAATTTCTCTATAGAAAACATTTTTTTTGTGATGATTTTTATAGATTTGGGTCACTCTGTGCAGACCAAGCACTAGTATATAATATTGTCACCTTCCTAAAATAATGGCCAGAGTCATTTTTTTGCAAACTATGATTTTGGAAAAAAATTAAAAAATTAAAAGTATCATCTCAGGTTTGCCAAATGCTGATATGAGTCTAAAATACAATAAAAAAAAAAATAGGCCATTAGTTTGGGAAGATGACAATATTCAAATCTTGTTGTTATCATTAAGGATAAAAATCCTTACCATTTGTCTTTGTTGCGAATTAACTCACTGTTGTCATGTACTAATCAGTTTTAACAAAGCTGCAAGCTAACTGACTCTTAAAGGCAACATGTTGTACGTGGTACAGGTAAATTGACAAATTAAATTGCCATTGGTATAACAAGAACAGTAACTCTGAAGCACGGTGTCCAGTGTCAAGCAACTCTTAGATGTTTTGTTTTTCTTTAGTTTCAAATATATTTCCCAGGTATGTTACTTCCATCATAAAAAATGAAAACAAGTCTGTTTTACAAAATATCTCGACATATTTGGACAGAGCTTCTAGTCTAGTCTCTGCATGCGTCAATCAAAACATTCAAGGACACATTGCATAATAGACTAAGCTCATGGTTAGCTGCATTCATATAATCAGGATCAAATTAATCTTTATGTCTAATGTCCATATTGCTTCATTATTTTTACATTTTGCTTGGAAGAGAGTGGGGCTGGGAAATTATTTCCTTGCCTGTTTTGAGATTGTATTGGCTATTGACTTTAAATTATGCAGTGACATTGAAGATATTCTCCACCACAGACTGCTTAGCAATTAGCTGCAATAAACATGAGAAGCTCAGTGTGTGTCAGCAGGTTGAGTAACCCAATGCCTTCCGCTCCACAACATAAGCATAGCTATTTCTGGAAAATTTACAAGAGACGGACAGCATTTTAGACAAGGACAAATTAAAGGATTCCCTGGGGCTCAGTGCCTTTGGAGGCCTCTCCACTATGAGATCTGTCACTTTAATACCCACCAACAGCCTCGTCTGAGCTCTATCAATCACGCATTTCAAATGTCAGCTGTGCACATAATTCAGTGAACACACAGACAGCAAGCTGCTATCTTTTAGGCATAACCAGATGTTTTTTTTGGACACAAAGTAGCTTTTCAGACGGAGATATTTGAATATTTCCCAACAGCTTACGGCCTACAAAAAAAAAGAAGAAAGTCTCACTTTTTAATTGAGTCAGATTACTTTGAAAACATGAACACGGTGAACCAAAAAATTATCGTCAAACACAAAGTAACTTTCCACTCGAAATATTTGTATATTTCCCCAAAATGTACAGCCTACAAAAAATGTATAATTTCATAACTCAGTAGGAGTACTATATAAACATAATATATGGTACTCTTTTAGAACTTAAAAGGGTTTCCATCAACACAAAGTAACTTTCCAGACTGAGAAATTTGAATATTTTCCAGCAACTTTCGGAAAATGGTAATCTGACTAAATAAATCTGACAATTGTTTTCAAAGCTTGAACTATTAAACAAAAACTCAAACATTGACTGTGTTGCCAAGGAGAATATTCATACTTAACGTAACAGTTCAGATTGTAAGATCAACAGTAAATAAAGTTTTTGAAGGCAGTATCCTCAAAAACTCTACTGAGCATAAAACATCCAGCAGATTCTGGGCAGCCAGTGGTTTAAAATGTACTTCCAATTTCAGGCTGGATTAATTATGCTGTTGAAACTGGGCAAATAAATACTTTTAATAAGGAGGGCTGCCCAAGGCCTGTCAGCAAATTAATATATTCTTCTAGCAGAGCATGACCACCATAGAGCATCTAAAACAAAAGTCAGTCATGTTTACCAACTGCTGTATAAACAAGGCAGACAGCAGGGAATATTAATTGCATGCATGTCAGGGGATGTCTGACACTAAATCTGCCTTAATTGTTTAGTCAGGGGAAATGATGAAACAACTGGTGATGAGGAAGCCAATTTTGTTTGGTTAATAAAGGTCAGTGCAGTTTAGAGACCTTGAATGTCTCAGTATGTCAGGATATTAGTTTTAGATGTTCATTTGATTTTTTCTTTCCTTTTTCTAGTTTTATATTATTCACAAAAGGCAAACCTTAAAATATTAACTAACATTTCTCCACAAATAACTTCTGTTTTACCAAGTTGTGATAAATATTGTGAATATACACTAACTGAAACAAAGTTTTTGTCACTTCAGCACAGTGAAAATTTTCACTTTTCAGTTTTTTCATAATTATCTTCTCTGCCATTTCTGCAGATCCTATGTTAAAACAATTTAAACAGACTCTACAATAATAAAAGCTGTGTTGCTTTGTCAATCAGTGCAGAGTAATTTCAATTTACATATTTATTTACATATTAAATTTATCAAACTGATAAAATTAAGCTAAGCCAAACCAGTTTTACACATAGGTAATTACTGGAAATGCTGTTAATCTTACCTGCTTTCTTGTTTATTTAGAAAATGGATAGTGAGAATAAAAAAAATATATATGTTTACCAAAAGATTGTATATTTTGATAACAGCTACCATTAATTTATCTACATTTATCAAGTCAATATAGCATAAAACTAAACTAGTGAAAGAACATTTTAAAAAATGTGCAAGATTCTTTTAATTTTTATCCCAGGAATTGAGTTCCTCTTTAGTCATTTTTTTAAGTCATTTAATTTTCAACCATGAGAAATTTAGGGCACTGAAAAAGAAATACTTAATTATTGATGAATAATTAAATGATTACTCGCAGGCTTTTTAAAGCATAAGTAGGAGACACTTTCTGTGCCTCTGTTTATTTCACCCTACCTCTCTGCATATAGCTACTAAGAAATAATCACTACTTTTAGGTAAGTATCTCATGAAAAAGGAGGGAACATTTTCAATGCTGAAACCTCCATCTCCCTTTACTCACATGAAAACATACACACAAACCACAAAAAAGCATAAACATACAGCTGGTTAGAAGAAAAATGTCTCATCGTACCAACAAAAAAGCTAAGCTTATACGACCTTGAGTTTGACTGGATTTGGTCATTTTCTATCTCAGTCTTAATAATTAATTTGTCACTACATTGTCAATTTTAACTGTGACATGAAATTATCTTGATGATGCTATGTTTTTATTAGACATTTTGGAGTAGATTCTTACACCGAGAACAATAACAACTGATAATTCACACATGAGAAAAAAAACCTAAATGTTGAAATTGCAGCTGATGCCACAGTGAGACTCATTCATGGGAATGATGATCTTCACCGAGGAAGTCACATGGCTGCAGGGCTGGTGCAGAGGCAGTGATGTGCACAGAACAAATGAGAGGATCATCAACTTCTCAAGGTCCTGACCTGAGAACACACCCCTCAGCATCAGCATCAGTACTGTGCAGTAGGGAGTATACACAGCATTAAATTCCTTGGAGAGATCTCTGACCTCACCTGGTCAAAGAACATCACGGTGATTGTGAAAACAGCCCTACAATTTCAGAGGAAACTCTAACCTATCAAGCCCTACCAGCATCCTCTCAGTGTTCTACAGAGCTGTGGTTGAGAATGTGTTGACAAACTCTATCTCAAGGTGGGAATCCAGCTGCATTATGGCAGACAAGGGTCCTTTAGAAGATATACAGAGGAGTGGAGAAAGTCATTGGAGTGTCTCTATCGTCTGTCCAGCATCTGTTGCAGAGTTGCTCTAGGAAAAGAGCACTAAATACGGTCAGAGACCAAACCTGAACTGCTGCTATGAGGCAAACAGTATCACATGTCCATATAAAACTGCTGAACTGTAATGTTGAGATTAATTACTTGTCAAACAAAAATCACAAATACAAGTGGAAAGGCAGAGCAGCAGTAAACAGATGCAATTTGGGGGTATAAATCAAGATGCATCAGAGTTCAGATTTTTGTATCAATAAAATTCCACACTTTTATTTAGAAACATGATCCCACCCAACTATTAGATTTATGTCAATTATTTCTTGTAAGATATTATCATGTTTAGCTGTATTTTCCCATCTATGTTTCTAAAATAAATCTGATTATTGCAATTGTGGAGACCCGTGTCATATTACCCAAAGACCAGAGACGCACAACTGAAATGAACAGCTTTCAGTCACAAGCTGTTAGAAAGCAAAACTGCAGATAGGATTATGCACTTTGCATTATTGGATCTATGTTGTTTTTTAGTGTAAGTATTCATTTAATTTTCATCTTTCTGAGAGAAACTTTTCAACTTGGGGGTTTGTTATTAGATGTGCAAGTAAATTATTTAATATCTGGACTTTGTTTCTTGGTTTTTGATGATTTTTCTACGATCATTTTTTATCTACAGAGCTTGAGTTTCCTTTTAATTTTTCAACTCTATTGCTTTACTGAAATTACATATTTGCAGTTTTCCACATGGGTGGGTGGACCTATTCTTGGTTTCAATGGCTTTATCCCCCAACTAAGAACTACTACCACGCAAATGGCTTTAAAAGCATCCAAAGAACATCTAACAACTGCAACCTTCAATTAAAGGTAGAATTTGAGTGCATCTAATGCACTTTCATCCATTCGTGGTTTTCAAAGCAGATATTCTAGCATCAATAATTGTGCTATTATAAAGCTAGATAGGCATTTTTTACTCTAAAATGGCACAATGGCAGACTTCAATGCTCAGTATTTTGCGTGACAGAGTGTTTTTGAGGGCGGATTTACAATTTTTTTTTTTTCTGATGTTTTGACAACGTCTAATCAGGCTTTCATTCTAGTGCTCTTGGTCAATTCACCAACAAACAATATGACAAAGAAAACATCCAGATATTTGGTGAACTAAAATGCTATGTTTGTCTTATTTTTCAGGCTTTTGTAGTTGACTGTAATAAAAGTCACCATAATGCGTTGTATGTAAATTGTATCTTGAAGCATTATATTTTATGGCCACAAATATAGCACATTCTTGAAGAAAAGGTAAATATGTCTTCTTCTGTTTAAGTCACCACAAACATTTATTTTGTAAAGTTGCAGGTATCATGCTCTTTACAGTAGAACACTACATGTAACTGATTTATGTCATAGTAATAAAGAAGCACAAAACAACAAAAGATCCGTCCATCCATCCATTTTCTTACACCCTTATCACATCAGGGTCTCCAGCTGTCAACGGCCGAGAGGCGGGCGTTGACAGCCTCTCGGCCGTCTTTTGTTACCACCGCAGATAATAAAAGATCATTAGAGAAAAATAGTAGAAAGAAACACCTCTTAAGCAGTCTTGCTTAACAGTACTAAGATCCAATATACTCCCCATTGTATTTCATGCTGCAAATGTCCCTGGAATATCAACAGACCAATTCTGGACTGCAGGGTCTGTTTGAAATAACTTTTTCTGCCATGCCGAATGTATACAGGCACTTGAGAACTGTAGCACATCATATGCCATGTTTACGATGCATAAGAGACTAAAAAGGGAAGACATGCAATTATTTGTCCAGTAATGAAAAACTACCATATGTAGCACAGTTACGCCAATAAAGACAAAAATGCTAATACTTAGAATTTAGAACATCTAACATTTATCTATCTTCACAATGCATTTCCATGGGCTGTGGGAAGAGCAAAGAGAGCAGAGAACATGTAAACTCCACCCAAAAAATGGCCAGGCCAGACTGCGATTAAAAACCCAGAACTGAGTTAATGTAAGAAAAAAGCTCAATGTCCTGCACAACAGTGCTACAATTTTAATATTATATTCATTTTTGTACAGTGGACGCCCATTACAGACAAAAATAAATTGTTGTGCTTGACAAAATGACTAAAGGATTAGAGTGACTGTCTAAACCTTTAATCCGTGAACACTCAGCTGTTGTTAAAAGTGGATTTCTTCACAGATTTCCATTTCCCTCAGGAATGATCACAGTCGGTTGGTAAAATTGTTGCTTATGAAATGTAACTGACTATCATCACAAAGACACTCAATTTATTATCTATGGGACATACATATCATCACCTTCCTAAAATAAAGGCCAAAGTCATTTTTTGCTAAAACTGACTGGTGCTAGTAAGCCTTATTTATCTGTCTAACTCCAAAATTTAACACCATTAGAGAGAAGGTAAATGGCTGAACTTGCTCTCTGCTCTGCAGCTCCTCCCCCACAGCGGAACCTGCTGTGAATGCACAGAATAGTGAACATGGCCACCGACGACAACAGTTTGTTGCTCCGCCATTAGTTCATGAGTTAATGACTGACAGTGCTAAGATCCTCCTTCTGACTCTGATTGGTTGTTTCTGATTGAGAGTGGTGTATTTAAAGATGGCTGTAGAGTTGCTGGGAAGAGGTAGAGGAGCTCGATGTTTTCACTGATGACCTGTATTATGTTATACTGTCAGGGCATACTGACAGTTTTAAGAAATATTTTCAAAAGACATTTTTATAAAATCTACCCTGTTTTTAACAGTACATATATTTTCAGATTAATTTATAGGGATCAAATCAACCCTAATCTCAAACATCCTAGCACAGATTACTTCAACGGTGTCCAATCACTTTCTCAAGTATTTATTAATGAGGTGAATACTAATTGAAGTTATGTGCATGTGGATTTGACCATTCCTAGCAATATTATTTAGCTCATTCATAGTAGTTACCAATTTAAAGTGCAAGAACTCAGTTTTGGCATCAGAACTCAATAACGAACCATGTAGTTTAACTTAATTTTTACTAAACATGAAAATCTTCAGAGGAGTATAAGATCCAACAACTTGTTGTATCCATTTTCTTTTGGCTCACCTTTGAATGCAATTTGGTAAAAGTTCAAGAAAATGACTGGTTATTATACAATGATTTGAACAAATCAAACAAAAATGTTTTTCTCACAAACAAAAATAACACAAACACAAATGGAAATCAATTAAATATTTGACATGTAAATGCAATAAACAGCTCGTCTCATAAAATGGCCCTCTCCAGAATGCCGTTTCTTTTTTCTGCTCATCTGACCAGTAGCTATTAAGTTGGAAACTGGCAACAAACCGGCATTTGAAACTGATTCACATCAAGGGCAATCAGTGAAGACTCTTCTCGACTTCCAAGTGTCACTCATGGAAAACACAAGGGGATGAGTTAAGCCAGGCAAAAGAAAAGGGAGGGCTGGTGTGTGAGGCGGTGAATTTAAAATTGTCTGACGGATGTGACTTGATTACTGGTTAACTATCCTGCTGGTGCACCACTCTGGTCTGGGGTAGAAACCTGCTGGTAGCTGGATTATCAATTTGGAGAAGGCAAGACTATTAGAATGCTGTTTCACTTCAGGCAGACTGACAATGATGGGGCCACTGCCTTTCTCTCCACTTGAAGTTGTCTTTCCGGCTGTTATTTGCCTCTGTGTTTGAGTGCTGTTATTTGCCTAACTAAAAATAAATGTTCATATCAAACATAATAACAAATTTGTCTTCTGTTGGTGTGCTGTAGCACCTGCGCCTGCAATGTTCCAATTTTCGCACAAATCTGCCCACCATTCTAAGAGCGGACACAAAACACCCCTCAAATAAGTGAGTCGGTAAAATGGCTAAATCTGAAATTCATAATTTTGTAGAAACAACCAGCAGGGAAGTGAGAGCTATATTGATTCGCTGATATAGCCTCTTCAACATATAGACTACTCTTTGTAAAACCATATAAATAAAATATTCCTCAAGGCTCAAATGTCAAGAAACATGGTCCTAATTCAATATGCATTTACAGAACACAAATTTTTCTCATGGATATAGCCTGTGTTCAGGCTGAAATTTAGATCAAAAAAGCTGTGGATAAGTCAGATATCATCACGGTTATTAACCAGTTGACAAAAATGGTTAACTCAAGATGGCTGCAATATAAACCCTGGGATTTCTTTGCTATGTTGTTAAAAGTTCTGTTCCTTCAAAAAAAAAAAAAAATCTGTCATGTCACAAACTTGACTGTGTAATTTTATTAAACACATGTTGGGCCAGCTCAATAGATTATTAAACATCACAAAAGAAGGAACAAGACAAAAACGGTAGAAATTCTGATGACTAATAGCATATACAGTATATATATATATATATATATATATATTTTTTTTTATTTTTTTTTTTTACATATTTTACTGATTCTTTTTTTTCTTTTTCAGAGTTCATACAACATTTTATGCAGAAGGATGCTAGAGCAACTTTTGTCATTGTGTAACACTATGTAACAGTATGTAAAAAGGCTCAAAAAGTCTGGCAGCCCTCCTTAACAAATATTAATGTAAATTGACTGAGGTCTGTAATGACACAAACAATGTATTCAGTTTAGATTAAAAGTCAATATACCTATTTTTAACTTTATTTCTTAAAAAGTGTTTACCACTTGGAAACTTATAATCAAAATCTGACAACACATATCTTTCCTATTTCTGTTACTAGTGATCCCTTTTACTTATTCGTAATAAATCAGGTTTTCAAACACCCACAATTAAATCACCATTGCATTTAACCATTTCTATTAAAAGAGCTCAGCTAGAAAGTTGTGTTCTCCAACAGCCTATCTAGTAATGTAAGTTAAATGTTTCTATTTCTAATTTTTAAGATATTACATTAAGATTACTGTTTAAAAGTTATGGAAAGCATTATCCATTATCATATTATTCTGATAGATATTTGTTTGAGGATTGTGACGGAGGAGTCGTCACGAGCTGACGCTTAATTATAGAGTCCGTGTTAGCACGCCCGCAGACACATATACACCAACATATGCACAACCGCTAACTTACTTTTTGTTGCAGCTTAAACCGATGCGGTTCATCGTGGGTGCACACGCGGTGTTCCTGCTTTCAGTTAACATTCACCCTAACCTGTTATTTTCAGTCTCAAACATTTTCCCGGCTCTATTTTCAAACAGGACCGTTTCCGGATTGTGGCGCACCGGGAGAGAGTTACGTGATGTCATCAGAATGTGCTGGGTGTTTTCTATTAAATTGAGTTTTGTATTTTGATTATAAGTTCATTTATTTTTTCTCTTATTAATTATTATTTTGTATACTTTAAGAATTTATTTGAGTTAGAAGTAATTACTTACTTTTTTTTTTTGCTTGATTGGACTTTCTGTGGGCGGAGCCTGTGGCTTTAAAAGCAGGGCTCTGCTCCACAGGGAGGCAGTCTGCAGCTAGACTCTGGAGAAGTCACACTGAAGGTGATGGACTATGACATTGAAGGTGCTGCTGTTTGTCTGATTTAAACTTGCCTTGAACGTCCTTTGTACATATTTTGCACCTGATATTTGTTCACCTGAGAAAAGCTTAATAAATTTCACTGAAGTGATCTCTGGCCTTGGCCAGTCATTTTATGTTTGACCAAGTCATAAGAGAACCCTGTCACAAGGATGCTCTTTCTCTGATGTTGTTATTAATCTTGAGGCTAAGAATCAACCTCCACAAAACTTGGAGGACAATGATTTACAACACTAGTACAAGCAGTAAACAGCTATTCATATAGCATCAGCAAACGTTTTTACAAATATCACTTAATTCCCTGCTGATGAAGTTCATAAATGTTGAAGAGCAACTTTTTAATTTCTCACAAGACACTATGTTGTCTGAAACATTTCCACTTATGATTACATAAAACCACATTATGCTATTGCTTTTTGATAGGTAAAAGAAAATCATTGGAAAAGCACTATATAAAGAATGCCTCAGGGGTTCTAGTAGGACAATGCATACAGAATTTTAAATTTTATAAAACCTAAATGTTGCGAGTGATATTTAACTTCATAAATTTAATGATAACTGAACAGGTTTTGAAATACATAGTTAGGAAGATGTGCTATAGGAACATACTTGCAGCTATTGCATTTTTGTACATAATAAATAAAAAGTGTACAGGACGAGATAAAACAGTTCCTTGTCTTGAAACCCAATATTTTCATATTAAACTTTGCTTACAGTGTTAATAGATGTTCATCAGATGTTCACCAGCAGGGTGAGAGAAAAACTTTGTGTGTCACAACTTATGATTTATTTTAATTTCCCCTTGTTTTGCCCCAAAAATGTTTTTTGCTTTTTTGTCGTTTTATTTCACTTTAATGCAAAGCAGCTGCCTTGTTGCTGAAAATGTGCCGTGTAAATAGCATTGTTTTTTTTCTTGAAATTAATTACAGTGATGTTCAGACACTTTGTTTTTAAAATAAAATGAAAAATAATCAAGAAGTGAAAGAAATCATCAACCAAGGTACTAGAAGTAGAAGACTGGTATCTTTAAGCTGTACTATGTAAGTATAATCATAAACAATTGCTGGCAAGATTTGTGACCTCAGTAATGTTGAACATAATGTTTAAAACCTATTCTGTGGTTTATCAAAAGGATTTGAATTCAACTCTAAGTCATGACCCCTGCATCTCTGCAGTGTGCAGAGTGAATACAAAAAGATGTTTCAAGTACAGGATGAACAAGGTGACAGATGGCAGCATGCTGATATGGTTTCTGGAAGGATAAACTACAGAAGATCAGGATGTTATGTTCATTTTCAAACATAAATGTTTCCAACTAACAGAGGCTTGTGCACCCTCCTGCAAAGTCAAGATTACCAAATGATTTTTAATAAATCACCAAGCTAAAACATGGTAAATATCTTTACACATCACAGGGACAAGGCAATGATTCTCTCTTTAATCTGCATGAGTTGCATATCAAATTTGTAATTACAGTTATTAGCATTTTAAGTACAAATGCAATCCTAATCTGGAGCCCATTTACATTCCTTTCACTGAACAGTGCCACATTTGACTGTACTGAAATGGATATTAACTCTGGTGCTACAAATAAATCCAATTTGAAGAAGGACTGGAGTGAGCCAAGGTTAATAGAGGTCCTCACCCCTAGTTGATAAAAATAAATGTGGGCAGCTGTGGTCTTTCATAAGAGTGACAAAAAAGCATTTTGAAATTAGATTCCTGTTACAAAAGTATTTGATGCATTCCTCCATATTACAGTGTAATCAATGTTTGTTCTAATAGCTACAAGTACCAAGACCAAAGTGCTAACCACATAGTAGGTCAGGTATATTTACAGAAACAAAAATATGAAGGAAAATTAGTTTTTTTTTTTTTTAATTGGTAACTTATAGGCAAAGAGAGCAAATAAAATCAAAGATTGCATAAAAGTCTGCCTTTTAAAGGAGGAGTATTACCTACATTTTATAGCACAATTAAGTAACTATGTTAACTTCAGTTGTTATAAAAATGCCATATATATCAAATATAACCTAAAGGAAATTTGGATTTATCGTCTTAAAATTGGGCCTCTGTCTCTTAAATAACTCCTGCTCTTTCTGAAACTTTGCCTTTAGTTTCAGAAACGTCGCTGCTCTATTAACTTTTTAATAACGTTTTTACCAGCATTGCACTGATAAGTAGTTTTTATAATGAGTTCAACTGTGAGACGTAAGCTTGAAAGCATGGAAACCGAAGCTCCAAATAGGAGTTGCAACTCAAAGCGGTGCTAGGTCAACCCAAGTGTTTTGCACAGCTCAGTGGCTGCCAAGACTAAAGGACTTCTCAAACATGCATGAAAAAAAAAAATAATAATCAAGCCGACACTCCAAGTATGATTTTGATGAGAAATTAACATTATTATTATGATGTCAAACTAAAAAGTCAGTAAACTTTAAAGGCAAGGCAACTTTATTTATATAGCACCTTTCAGCCAAAGACAATTCAAAGTGCTTGTACAAGAGAACCAAAAAACAACACACAAGAAGAAGATAGTTAAAGAAAAAACAAAAAAACCCACCAAAAAAACAAAACAATAATAATAATAAAGATCAAGCTGATTAAAAATAGACAAAGAACCGTAAACATCAAAAAAATATAGTGAATGAGCAGAACCAAAATCCTAATAATAGGCAACTTCAAATAAGAAGGTTTAAAGTACGCAAGTATGTATGTGAATGTACTCAGTTGTAATTTCAGTCCCACCTAGTTTATAGATATATTTTTGTTTCTTAACTCTTTGTTTCTTAACTCTTAAAATATGTTTGAGTTACAAAACATATTTTAACTCTTAAACATATTTAGAGTTAAATATGTACATATATAACTCTAAATATGTTTAACTCTTTCTTCTTAAAAGAAGAAAGTTAGATTTTCTTCTTTTAATAAAGACACCATGTTTTATTGTGTTGTTACTGTTACGCACAAGAGCCACTGCTACTCCAGGGTCATTTCTCCTTACCTTTGTATTAGTTAAGCTCAGCGTCTTTTGTACCAAGCTTTGTCAGCAAAACCGTCAATCACACCTTTGTTGTTATGCCCCAGGTACCAGGACTCGCAGGATTTACCACTTGTTAACATGCTCAATGTGCTGAATTCTCTTTCAACTTGACCCTGTCTCAAAGAACACCTGCGCAATGAAAAGACAGACACCTTTTTCTCTTTGCCTGCCTCTATATTTTTTTCTTTTTTACTTCCATAACTTGTAGCAAAAGTGTACTTTTAAATGTATCGGAGAAGGTTTGGCTAGGGGTATTATTTCATGGTGGGACACTTTGAAGTAGGTCCATCATTCATTTCTTGAAATTTCCTTCAGCAGGAATACTTGTCAAAAATATTAATAGAGTAAGGACTTGCAACTATTTTGAATAGCAATGAGGTAAGAGATATGCTTCATTTGCTCTAATCAGGCATAAAACGGGATTATAAAGATTTATTTCTAAATGGAAAGCTCATGGTCACAGTGATTTGCAAATTTCGACTGAACCCACTCAATGAAGATCACTGCAGATTAGCGTTGTAATACCTACATGTTTTTATGCAGAAAATATCTGTCAGTTCAGAAGGCACATATACCGAACAGCGTTTAATACATAAACATATGCACCATGATTATGTGCAACCAAGTTCATAATGCAATGTTCTGTAGAGCAACTTTAAAAAGGGACACCAAAACAAAACAGAGAGGAGTCCCAGCTATCACTAATCTTCGCAATTTGCAGCTACATTTGAGAAAGAAAAGGCTTATGTATCTTTGAAGAGAAAGAAGGCATGCAGCTGGATCTGCACTTATTTACTCATTTGAAAGATCATCAAGCTGAATGCAAACAAAGATGTCCTGTCTTTTTCACATTTCCATCCTTTCTCTAAAGCCAAGGATTGCAGTTTTATTCAAACTGTAAAAAGTGTTGTAATTTCTTCCTTAATGTACGTCATTCCTCTGCCATTAAGACATCGGAATTTACAATGTTTACAAAAAGAATTCACCAAATCAATCATGATCAAGTTCAACAACAGAAACTACAAAAAAACTTTTTTAATCTCTCCAAGTGAGACAATGAGTTCAACCTTTGACTGGTTCTTTAGTAATCAGCTTGAACAGCTTTGCAAGGAAGAATGGAGTAAATCTGCAAGTCTGACCTAGACACAGGAGGTGAATATTTATGCAATTACTTGTTTAATGTTACGTATTTGTATTTAGTCTGCATTATTTTGTAGAAATTAGTCTTTAATTTGACAGTTTTTTGTATGGGTTAAAACTTACAAGAAGGTGAATAAATTTTATAGGCATTGGATAGGCAGTTGACTGTTATCTGTTGCATTTATCCGCTTTTATAATTTAATCTGCAGACTCATGAAAGAAATCTAGGTGAAATTGATTAGCATCAGTTAATAATAGATTAAATATGTGGTTGCTGTTAGATATTGGAATAACTTTCCAATATTAATCAGGAATGCCCTCACAAGAGATATTTTTAACACACAAACTAAGAAAAGATTATTTTTCTCTATATTTCAACTGATCTGCCCTATTTAGCCTTTACTTTTTATATTTTATTTTTTTTTTATTTGTATAACACTTTGACTAACCCTGGTTTAAATAGTGTTCATAAATGTAGCAAATTTATTTTGAAAACCACATTTGACATTCTTAACACATCTAAATTTAGCATGCACAAAGATGTTGGAAGACATGCTTGTTTTTCCCATCTGAACAGCCCTACCAACATTCATACTAGATTAAAAAAATAAATCTACTTTTAGTCAGACATCTTTCTACCTTATACTTTTTAATTAACTTTTCAGATGTATAGGGAAGGTAGTCATATTTTTATTTTATTTTTCTTTACATTTGAATGAAATTTGATTGGATTAGGTTACTTAAAAGCTTACAGTAGGTGAATATGTGTGTCAGCTGCAATTGGGGTGTGTGTTTGTGTGTGTGTGAAAACTGTGCTTAACTTCTTTAATTGTTTCCACATGCATATAAACCCCAGTTATGCAGTTAAAATCTATGTCAAACTTGTGCAAGAATACTTCTAATTCAAGATATCTCTACATCCTAACTGATGACTATTTCTGAAATCCATGTACAGGTAATAAAGCAAAACGTGGGATGGAGAAAAGAAAAAAAAACATATTCCTGAACTACAGATTGATTGACGGCTCTGCTTTTCCTCCTAAGCCACTGGCATTTCTCCAACCAAATCTTTAATGTTTCAATTTGTTTGATTTTTGTTTGCAGCTCAAGTTTTTACCTGGGGTTGTTGCTTGTCCTACTGCAAGAAGTACAAGATTGGCTTGGAGCAGTAACTACAGTATGAGATGTACTATTGAGGGCAAATAAATTAGAATACTACATGAGTAAATAAAAAAAAATAAACGATGTGACTTTAGGGCTATCCAGTTATATAATCCAAAAAGACAAGACCCTTGAAGGATAATGATTAAAATAATAATAGACTTGATGAATAATGCACATAATTATCAGTGTAAACATGACAGAAGGCAGGACTTTGCAAATTCTAAAGGGGTCACAGGTAAATCTGGGTTGAGTTTCTTTCTCTAAACTGTCTTAACAGATCAGCAACTGAAAGTATCAGCTGTGTGCAACTGTGAAATCTCTTATTTAAATCTTGTCTAGGACCTTTACTGCTTGTCACATTATCTCCAATCTTTTTTGTACTATGAACTGTATAATAGAGCAGAAATACAATTAAAATGGTCTTTGAGGGGGTACTTATCCAAAAATGCCACAGGGATCTGAATATGCCCCTCTGAGACCTTTTTTTTTTTTTTTTGCAAGTCTGCTTTGAAGATTTGCAAAGCATTATGTTGATATGGTTTAAAAATGTAGGGTTCTACCTATCAAGATTAAGCATAACATAGAGCATAATTTCTTACAGAAAGCAAGGTCGAAGAGCAACCATTTCTTTTATTTTCACATCAATCACTTTGGGGTAGAAAGTATATTAAATGTGGTTGCCATATTAATTTGCACGTCAGGAATGCAAAAATAAGTAAATACAATTTTTTAACCCATCAAATGCATAGTATTTTTGTATGTTTCCAATTTACATTATAGTACAACAAATTTCCAAAGTAACTGCAGAATATCTCTACATTGAGCAAAATTATGACTCAAATGTTGTAAATAATGTATTATTTACATTATAGATGCATTTGAAATACACCTATAAATAACTGTTACAAAGATATGTCAAGCATAAGTGTACTCAATTTCTGTTTGATTACCTGCTTTCCTTGTTGAAACCTGCTAATCAACATCATAGTTAATTGGGGACAAAATCTATGTTCTGCTAATAATTACCTGATAGCATGTTTGTCTCATTTGAACCCAGCATGATATAGTAACATCACTTGCTTTGTTTTGTCAGCTGGGCATGCATTAAAAATAGCTAGTCCTCTTGCACACATATTATAATTGTATGTGGAGAAAAAAACATGAGAAGAGAAGAGCTTTAAAAAATATTTGGTCATCCATCTGACCAATAGTCAAATAAAATGTCTCATAAACAGGTTCACAGCTCATGCTTTCATCTGTAATCCCAATAGATGTCCTTTCTTTTTATGGGAAAAATTATTTTGTTTTTATGGCAAACAGTGTGCAAAAGGGAGCACTTATTTTGATTTAGAATCAGTTTTTAAAATACAAGTTGCAAAATCATGTTATAAAAACTGTAAAGCTGGCATATATAGAACTTAAGCGATTCTATCTAGGTTTAATATCCAAGGATGATAGGACATTTTTGCTAGAATTATAGCATCCTTGAACTATGTATTCTGCAGGGAATAAACAGTGAAACAGAGAGCTGGGCTACTACACTTTAATTGGTATAGAAATTTATGTTAGGTAGATTTAATCTGTTCCTTTTTGTTTTGCGGATGCTCAGGAAGCACACTCCATTTAATAATAAGACAGAAGCAAGCTATTTGATTAGTGTTGAAATTCCCAGTGTTCTTTGAAAGCAGCATGGTTTCATTTTATCACAATGCTGTGTTGCTAGACTGACAAATGGAGTGTATCAGTTCAGTGATTGATATGCCCACATCAAGACCCTGCTTGCTAACCCTGAGAGCAGTTGTCTGAAACAAAGTAAAACCAACCAATCATATCTTTCCTCTAAGTAGGTGGGATTTCTAATCATAATACTATGACAAGTGTCATCTGCTATAGGGGCCACCAATCAGAGCTTAGTCTGTATGTTATTGTAGAATTGCTGGACTTCAGTAAGATACAGAGTGCCAGCTGCCATGTTCGACGATCTTACAACAAGAAGGAGATAGCTGATCAGTTTATTCTGCCATTAAAGGTATAAAAAATCACTTTGGAAAATATATGGCTAAAAGACAAACCTTTGTTAAATAAATAAATATGCAATGTGTCATTTGAACTCGATAACTTGATTTCAAACTTGTTGATGGGTTCACTTCCTCCTGTATGTTGGACATGTAAACTTTTATTTATACATTTAAAATTTTAGGCCTCTAAACCTCCCCTCCTACACAAAGCATTTTCAAAACCATTGCTCAGAGAGCTCAGTAACCAGAGATGTAGGCTTGCCATTCAATTCTAACCAGTTGTCATGCTGGAAAGGATCGGTTTTCATTTTCCCTGCAAATAAACCTGAATCCAATGCTGTTTAAACTCTACACACAAATAGCAATGAAATCATGTCTTGATTGGGTTTTAGAGCTGGATGAGCAAAAACGAAATGCTCCCATTTGTTATTTAGTTGCCACACTTTTGGAGCACTGCCCAATTAAAATATCCCAAGCACAATTTAACAGCACTTGACAATATCTTGACAGTTGTATTAGTCACACTCATGGTAGAGATCAGCCTGTTATCGGTGCTTCATGCATGCTCACTGGACCTTGGTGGAAACCACTGCTTGGACAAATTTGGTTTGAGTATTGAGTGCAATTTCACTTTTCTTTACAAGAAATGTCAAGTTGTTCAATTTGGTCAAACTAAAAAATAACTTATTTACAAAGCATATACAATGACACTTGGTGGTCATAAATGAATACATGTAAAAAAAAAAAAAAAAATCAGGTCAACAATTCTGCATAAATCTGTATAACTAGATAAAGAAACAAAAAACATACATGACATGACCTTCCAAACATGAACACAAGGCTGGTTGTCATACAAGAGGAAAATGAATAATAGTACTGACTTTCATTGCCATTGTTTAAACTGTCATTTTACTGTGGAGACCCATAATATGTGTGTCTACAGTGAATGGTAATAAATTTGACATATGCTTTATGAGCCCTATTTTTCCTCTCAAATTGGACAAATGGAGGAAGAATTGCATACTGGCCACATGAGACAATTTCATCACAGATAAGTCTTTAATGATGCCTCATCTGCATTTTTCAATTTATGGAGAGCCAAAAATAGATCACTGGCTGGGCTTTGTTAAAATGAGTCATGTTAAATGGAGAGCAGTGCAATATTCACATATCAAGTTTGCATGTCTATTTTACCAGTAATTGATTTCCGTGATTTTTATTAAAACCATTGCTAATAAATGAAGACTACGATGATTAATGATTGCTTGTTCAGCTCACTAAATACCAGCTGGAGGGCTTGGTTTATTTATTCAGTTATTCCCTTTCATGGAGAAGAGAGAAACTTGTTTATTTTAGTTCAGAGAGCTATAACAGAAACCACAATAATGAGTAATGGTTTTCTGAAAGGTTTATCAATCCTAAATCATTGGTGGAAGAAAAACATACTAAGCAACAGATATTTACTTCAGTTTTTAACTTTGTAACTACTCAGTAACAGACTGCATGGATATATTCTACCAATGATTCCATTTGCCAAAAATATTGCATTATGCAATGCAATTACAGCAAACAGACAAAAATAAGGTAGAAAGTAAGATGTAGCTGTCTGGTTTTATCTTTGAAACAAATGTTGGCACGACTTCAAAAACCTAAATATTTATAGAGTTTCACAAATCACTGCATTTAATTTAAACAGAAGCATAGGCAATGCTGCATCATTCATGTTACAAGAAGGAGAATACATTACTGATCACAGAGAAAAATCATGTTATATTGGTTACTTAGGTTGAATTTGTATCTGAACTATAATAAATAAATATAAAACAAAGAATATTAAAACAATAGAACAAAGACAATGTCTTGTCTAAGTGAAGAATTAATTAGAAACTGGACCATCGGTGAAAAAAATGCAATCTTCAGTTATTGTGGTACATTTCTGAATATTCTTTCATTGCTTAAAAATTCAAAACATTTATATGCTTTTATGGAGAAAGTTGTTGCTTATTCCATTTTTGCTTGTTGGAATAAGCAAAAACTTGCTTATTCAAACATAAGCAAGTTGTTGTAACTTAAGAACTTATAAGAACTTAGAATTTGTAAGTTCTAAGTTCTAGTAACTTATATAAATGCAATATAAACCACAAATATGCAACTCTGCTACACAAACAACCACTAAAACAGTGACACAATCATACTTTGCTCTTCAAAGTATGACCTGTGTGGAGAGGGTCCCAGTGTTCAGGTTTCTGGGCATGGAGTTGGAGGACAAGTTAACCTGGAGCACCGACACCAAGGAGCTGCTGAAGAAGGCACAGCAGAGACTGTACTTTCTGAGAATCCTCAAGAAGAACTGTCTCCCCTCAGACCTGCTGCAGGCCTTCTATCACTGCTCCATAGAGAGTGTGCTCATGTACAATCTGTGTGCCTGGTACGGCAGCAGCACATCCTCGGACAAGAAGGCGCTCCAGAGGGTTGTCAGGGCAGCAGAGAGAACCATAGGCTGCCCTCTCCCCACCATGGAACAGATTTACACTTCCAGGCTCCGCAAGAAAGCTATGGACATTTTAAATGACTCTTCACACCCTGGAAATGGTCTCTTCCAGCTGCTGCCATCAGGCAAGAGATACAGAGCAATAAAAACCAGGACAAATCGCCTAAAAAACAGT
>CAEGAG010012953.1:0-15454 GCA_903067065.1 Brachyrhaphis terrabensis | reverse complement strand
AACATTAGCTAATGATCTCTTAGCTAACATTAGCTAATGATCTTTTAGCTAACATTAGCTAATGATCTCTTAGCTAATGATCTCTTAGCTAACATTAGCGAATGATCTCTTAGCTAACATTAGCGAATGATCTCTTAGCTAACATTAGCTAATGATCTTTTAGCTAACATTAGCTAATGATCTTTTAGCTAACATTAGCAAATGATCTCTTAGCTAACATTAGCAAATGATCTCTTAGCTAACATTAGCAAATGATCTCTTAGCTAACATTAGCAAATGATCTCTTAGCTAACATTAGCTAATGATCTCTTAGCTAACATTAGCAAATGATCTCTTAGCTAACATTAGCTAATGATCTCTTAGCTAACATTAGCTAATGATCTCTTAGCTAACATTAGCTAATGATCTTTTAGCTAACATTAGCTAATGATCTCTTAGCTAACATTAGCTAATGATCTTTTAGCTAACATTAGCAAATGATCTCTTAGCTAACATTAGCTAATGATCTTTTAGCTAACATTAGCAAATGATCTCTTAGCTAACATTAGCTGTATCCAACATCTTTACTCAACTCAGTCGGTTAGTTTGGGGGAAAAACTGCAAAGTTCTTTGCGTTTTGCTGCCATGGTTCCAACACGCCTGTGCAGCAGCAGCAGGTCTCCTTCGCTACTGCACAGGTGTAAACCCAGGCGGCTCGGAAAAGCAGGTTACGATATGTAAATAACGGATTAAACAGTTTTAACTTCTGAAAAAAAGTGACAGAAGGCAGAGATATGAGTGTGGAAGCAGCTACTGAATCAAACCGATAAAGGAATAACAGTCGGCCACTTTAAGGTAAAAACAACAAACAGCTGAATCTGAGGGAGGCCAACGGCCCCCAATGCCGCCAGGCCTGCTCTTTACTATTAACAAAATTGTGGAGAACAAGAGATATTTTGTGTCAAAGCATCTTGTACGTAGCCCATATCAGTGTGAGTCTGTGGGGGTCAAAGGGCACGCAAAAGCCTAAATCTTATTGGTCAGTTTACTTTTGTTAATTTGCTGGCTTGGCGCTTTTTCTGTGAGCTAACAATGAATGAGCTCCTCTGGTTGTTGTAAGATCCCGCCTGAGCATTTTAGCGTGCGCGGTTCTGGCGGGTCGCCGGTTTGATTTGCCTCTTTGTGGTTTGGCGAACTGAAGAGCTGCAGTTAGACAGATCGGAGAGTAGCACAAAACTATCACTGCACAACACAAAACCAGCACAAACCTAAACCACAAAAGCAGCAGACTTTTATTTTTTTTTTTGTTTTTTACCAACGACGCTAAATAATAAAGACATGAAAGCGAAGCGACTCGGTGATCCACGGAAAGAGGAGGATGTTGATTGAGGTTCAGGTGAAGCAACACTGTTTGCTTAATTTCTAGTCTTCGGGGAACGTTTCGACTAGATTAAATTGTTGAGGTTCAGTAGGAGCGGCAGATGTCAGCCATCCTGTGACCCGCCAGAACCACACGGTGAAAAGCTCAGCCAGGATCCAAACGGCCACTGTTAGAACTACGAGTGGGATCAAACTCCGCTTGTTCATTTTTAGCTCACAGAAAAACGCCAAGCTTCCAGTAACATTTAGGCTTTGACCTGCCCTTTGACCCCTGCAGACTCACTACGTACAAGATGTTTGACACAAAAAAGGATTTTTCTCCACAATTTTGCTAATAATAAAGCTTAGATAATAAAAACTCCAGAAGTTATTCTTTTCTTTTTTAAAGGAAAATCTCCAGGTACCAGACTGGATCCAGCTGCAGGTGCTGCGCATAACTCTGACCTTTAACCCTAGAAACAAATATTGAAATTATTCACTTAATTGAATAATTTTTTTGGCAGTGCTCCCTAATGACAACAGCTATTTTTAGAACTTGCTCCACGGGCCTAAGGGTCGCCCTCGGGGCCCCGGGTCGCCCTGGCCGCCGGCCCCGGGTCGCCCTCGGGGCCCCGCGTTGGTGACCGCTGCTGTAGATGAAAACATCGGACCAGTTCCTCTGCTTCTGATTGACCGCTCACCTTCTTGGGCAGGAAGTAGACTCCAACTGGATACTTGGCCGTGTTCGTCCACAACTCGATCTGGGCCAGAACCTGCAGAACGACAGCAGTCAGAACCGACTCAACATAGCCTTCGTCCTCCTCCTCTTCCTCACCTGGTTGCTGAAAGAGTTGCTCATGACGAAGGACGGGTGTCCCATGGCGCAGCCCAGGTTCACCAGGCGGCCCTCCGCCAGCACGATGACGTGGCGGCCATTTTTCATCCGGTACCGGTCCACCTGAGGAGCAGAACCGCCTCAGATCATCAGGAGTATTCAGTTTGTCCCGCTGGGATCGTCACGTTACCGTTTGGTAAAGGTAACCGAATCGACAGCATCGATGAATATGACAACAGGCTGAAGGCAGTCAGTGAGGAACAGATGTGCGTCTGGACCCAAAAAGAAGATTCGTTTTTAAAATCCGTTTCTGTTTGTGGAGCTCTGATGCCGCCAAACAGCAAAACGACAAACAAGTGAAGGATTGGTTTCATTATCGCCACAAAACATCCAGATAAAAGTTCATATCAACAGCAACCTCTAAACTACCACCAAACCTCGGAGCTCAGCTGTTTCAGTAAAGAGAATTTTAGTTTGTTTTCCTGGAAGTGGAAACCAGATTTTAGCGGTCGGAGGATTTTTAGAGCCATTTCATCTGCTAGCACTAGGCTACCATGTTAGCTTTGGTTGCATTTACCCAGAATGCCCTGCGTAGTTCACTTCCTGCTTTTGGAGCGGTCTCCGGTTCGCTCAGAGTTCACGTCGAACAGACCCAGACCGAGGTTTGGAGGACCAGAGGTCGATTAGCGTTCACTGAAGTGGACACAACTGGTGTCTTAATTTGTCCCGTGTTTTCTGAAATGAAGCGACCGGCGGCGTGTCGATGGCGTTCGAGTCCGAGTCTCTCAGATCCGGAGAGGTCGGCGCCTCAAACCGCCAGCGGTTCGTCTGCGCCCCGTCTGACGCAGCGGCAACACGGCGAGTTGAGCTGCAACGCCTCCAGGGGCAAAACGCAGGAATAACAGATCTGCACCTCAGAGGCGCCAACCCAAACCTGATGAACGAGTGAATCTGGACATGAGCGGGTTGCAGGTGAGGTGGTGAACGGCCGGCCCACCTGCGGCTTCACGTTGATGCGCTCCGCGGCGTTCTTGTTCAACCAGTTTATGTCGATCTCGCAGTCAAAGTGTCCGATGTTGCAGACGATGGCGTCATCCTTCATGCTCTCAAAGTGACTGAAATGGAAACTGAAATCACTCGTTGCTACGGAAACCAACATGCTGACATTACTATATAGTTTTAAATACATCAATAACAGCAACATACAATACTCCACATTTTCAGATTGTTCTTTTTTACTTTCCTTTATAAAATGTCACTAGAATAAAAAATATATTTGTAGATAGATCTATACAAAAATCACACAACATGCATAGTGAATCACAGAAAATATGAAATAAATGGATATTAATGTATTTTTGGCCAACAAAAACCAATCTGAAATCAGTTAAAGGGTAAATAAAAATATTCAAATGGAACAGCTTTATGTTAAGAACTCCAATATTATGTGCTAAACTGAGAGTTCATCTAGGAGAGCAAATATTCCTTTAAAAAAAGCAAAAGCTGAGGCGTGCTGTGGTGGCGTAGGGGTCAGCGCGACCCACATTTGGAGGACTTGAGTCCTCGACGTGGCCGTCGCGGGTTCGACTCCCGAACCAGACGACATTTGCCGCATGTTTTAACCCCTTCCTGTCAGCCTACTGTCATATAAGGGACACTAGAGCCACAAAAAGCCCCTGGTGGGGAAAAAAAACAACAAAAAATAAGCAAGCTGTTGTCACTGCAGCGCCGTTGGCTTCGCTTCAGCACGAGGAAAGTTTCATTCTGTCAGTTCAAACGTTTCTCTGCTGAAAGCTGCAGTATTAATAGCTCATATTTTGCTGCGGCGCGGCGGCAGCAGCAGCTCACCGCCCCAGGATGATGTCCTCGCAGCCGGTCGTGGTGACGAAGATGTTTCCCTCCTTGCAGGCTTCGTCCATCGTTGTCACCTCGTACCCTGAAACAGGAAGTCCGTGTTAGTCGACTTCCTGCGGCCCAAAGCTCGGCACCTCGGCCGGCGTGCGCTCACCCTCCATGGCGGCCTGCAGGGCGTTGATGGGGTCGATCTCCGTGACGATGACGCGGGCGCCGAAGGCCCGCAGCGCCTGGACGCAGCCTTTGCCGACGTCGCCGTAGCCCGCTACCACGGCGACCTTCCCGGCGATCATGACGTCGGTGGCTCGCTTGATGCCGTCGATCAGACTCTCCCTGCAGCCGTACAGGTTGTCGAACTTACTCTGCAGAGACGTGCTGACGATGAGGAGGAGGAGGAAGGCTGCCGACGGAGGCGGCGGTCAGACAGGCGGTTACCTTGGTGACGGAGTCGTTGACGTTGATGGCTGGCATCTTCAGGTCGCCTTTTTTCAACATCTTGTAGAGGTTATGAACTCCTGTGGTGGTTTCCTCCGACACGCCGCGGATACCTGAGGACAGGCCAGACATGAAACAAGAGAAGAAGAAGAAGAACTTCCAGCTCGTTCAGTTTTCCACAGTAAAATTCAAACGTTTGTTTCCAGCAAAAACACTTTGGAGATAAAAACAATACAAGGCTAAAAAAATAAATTTTAAATTCATGATTATATGATCTCAGTTATTACTGTTATTAATAAGTTAACTGTATTCTACAGCTGGGACAAGATGAGCTAAAATAAAACTAAATATTTTGAAATGTTTCACCATAAACACCAGAGAATAAAACAATAATTTAACAAAAAAAATCCTCCAGTTTCAGTAACTTTAACATATAAAATGATCAAAAAGTCACTGAGCCATTAAGAATTATAAATATTACCGTTCATTAAAACAATCCAAACAAATCCTGTTGAGATAAATGACCTTCCTGATCAAATTAAAACATAAAATACTAAAATCTCTAAAAATATTCTCATTTAGTTTTCTGGCTTTTAGCCAGAAACAGAAATAATTGTTTGATTCTGACTGACCTGAAAAGGTTTATTCAGATTTAACTTCAGACAGCGAAGAAGAAAAAACTTCTCTGTCTCAGCTGTATGTAAATATCTGGTTCAAACTGTAAATAACGTTTTGCTCACAACTCAGTTTGATCCAATAGTTCATATTAACAAACCTGATAACTTTATGCATTACTTTAACAGTGTACAAGTTCAACTTTATACAGTAAAATATCTGACAACCTAATTACAAAAATAGTCATAATATTATGACTTTATTCTGGTAATTTTATACCAGATAACTCTGTCAAAAAACAAAATGTTAGCACAATCAGACTTGAGCTCAATATGGACAACAAGAGTTAAAACACGAAGCTCAAGTATGTAAACGTAAATATTTTAGAAGAAGCTGAGAAAAATAATTGTTTATTTTTCAGGCAGATTTAAAAATCATTCCCGTTCTGCGCTGCACTCCTCACCAGCAGGTGGCGGTGAAGCACACCAGGTGTCTGCCACCCATCAACTGAACAAACTGGATTACAAGAGACACTGAGCTGAACCAGCGTTTACAGATCTGACCTACAAAAACATTTACTTTCCCGTTGAGATAAATCAAACATTTTCTAGTGATTATTTCAAGAAAAATAAATCCAATTATGCAGGAAACTGTTTCAGTTTTAGCCTCATTTCTCCGTATTTCACTCGGCGCTTCAGTTCTGCTTTTATTTGAGAGAGCAGCCAGAGAGAACCTGGAGCTCTGACTGCTTTTTTACACTTGGTGCAGAATAAAAGTTAAATGGATGACTTTAGTGAACTATTGTGTTTTTAGAGTGTGTTGTAGAAATAAACATTAACTTGGCTGAACCTGAAGCTTAAGAAACGTGAAACTTTAGAGCAGGGTGTCCAAACTTTATGGCACATCCAAAAGGACAAAACAGCTGAATAATAAACAGATACTTTAAATAATTTGACTGTTGAAGAGCGGCGTGGAAATTATTCTAGATCCAAACTAAAGAGATCCGCCTTATTAAAACAAATTAAAGACAAAATGTTTCAGATTCTGAGCAACAAAAATCTGCATTTAGGTCAGTTTCTTTGGAACTGCTTTAGAAAAGTTTCATAAACTGATTAAAAGCTGGTTAATGTGCAGCGAAGGAGTGAAAGTTACTGGAAAGACAGAGAGAATAAAACCTGATGATTAAAGAGAAAGTTTACATCAAACAGCTGAGCAGGAACTGCTGCCTGCTGCGTCTGAAGGCAGGGGCCACAAATGGCCCCCGCACCACACCTTGGAAACGCTGCCTTACAGGAATGACCCTGACAGCCTGACGGGGGCAGGAACCCACCCGGCAGAAGCTTGGGGTATTTCTGGTGCACCAGGTTGGTGAGGTCTCCGCCGTCGTCCAGGATCATGTTGAGCGGCGCTCCGTCTCTGAAGTACAGCGTCTGCTCGATGCACCACACGTACTCCTCGTCCGTCTCGCCCTTCCAGGCGTAAACTTTAAAAATAAATCAGAGGTCACTTCCTGCCTGGGCGCTACGCCGAGAGACCGCAGGGGGCGCCGTCTGGTACCTGGAACGCCGGTTTTGGCGATGGCAGCAGCGGCGTGGTCCTGGGTGGAGAAGATGTTGCAGCTGGACCACTGAACCTGTGGAGGGGGTCAGAGGTCAGCCATGTTCACCTTTCACAGTTCAAACCACCTCTGATGAGATGACGTCCACCTCTATCAATAATCAATACAAACAGATTTATTGGTGAATCGATCATGTTCGCTGCATGCTTATCTTTTACAGTGCATCACCTGATCCTACACTGCAAAAAACTAAATCTGACCAAACAAACATCAGAGTTCAGATGAATCAGAAAAACATACAGAGTAAAAAATCCTTAATATCGATAATAAATGAGGCTCACTGGTAAATTATTTCACTCAAACATTTTCCCAGATCATCAGTGAAAAAGCATGAAAGAATTTTATTCATTATTAATAAAAACAAGCTTCTATATTTTGTTACTTTTCAGTTATTTTTGTCTTAACTGAATTGAGATATTTGCTCTAGAAACTAGGCAAAAATATTTTTTCAGAGTAACTCAGACTAGATCAGTCACTCCAGATGAACTTAAAGCCAGAGCTTCCAGTCAATGATTTCAGGCCGGTCCAACATGGCCGACGAGTTTGACCCGTTATAAACATCCTGCAGTCCAGATTGGGTTCACATTCTGCTTTAAAACAGATCGGTTTTAAATTTTGTGATTATTTAACTGCAAGTCTGTGGCTCACTGCTGCCTCCTGGTGTCAGAACACAACGGTTTGAACCCATTTCCTCTCCAGAAGTCCAGTTCTGCTCTGACCCAGGCAGTTTTCTGGTCCCATCCTGCTGGTTTGTGCAGGACGGGACCAGTCCGGGTCGGACAGACCCAGATGTGATAACCCCGCAGCAGCCTTGAGGAGCAGAACTGAGTCAACATTAGCTCGATGTGCTGGCCCCCTGCAGAGCCTGAGAGCAAACAGCTGCCATAAACACAACAAAGCTCCTTCTTTAGCTCAACATTAACTCAGCCGACAGCAGAGGGTCAAAGGTCACCTCGGCTCCGAGGGCCGTCAAGGTCTCGATGAGCACGGCGGTCTGCAGCGTCATGTGCAGGCAGCCGGCGATGCGCGCGCCCTTCAGCGGCTTGGACTGGCCGTACAGCTCCCTCATCTTCATCAGGCCCGGCATCTCGTTCTCTGCGATGGCGATGGCCTTCCGGCCCCACTCCGCCAGGCTGATGTCAGCTGGACCCGACCGGCGCCACCAGGGAGGATAACGGTTAGGACACATCAACAACATCTGGCTCAATATTCAGAGGCTTTTCTCTCTGTAAAAACTTTTATTTATTCTCCTTGCTGCAGAAAAACTTTCATCTGAGCTAGGAGGAATAAATCACACTGGAAAACTTCCAAGTTCACCAGAACGCGTCTGCAGGAACCTCACAGAAACCTCTTCAATTCAGTCACATTCAGCCCAACTGATCCGGGTTATCAAGTGCAAGATGCCCAATTATTCTTTAAAAGGTTTCTATGATTTGGGTCAGTCCTGACAGAGTCAGACAAAACTCCCTTCTCTGCACCTTCATTTCTCTCATTGCAGCTTCTTGGTGTTAATTAAAAACCATTCTGCTATGAACTGAAGCAGAATGACCAAACCTGACCAATGGGCAGCAGAAAGTTAACATTTACAAACCTGGCGTCACATAATTAAAATACTCCAACATTACTCCAGTGCATGAATTAAGATTTCTGCAGGCCTTGGACAGTGTTTGTTTGGACTTTGACCCTACTGATCATATCAATCATATTTTGTTTGCTTCCAATCACATGACGATCCAACAGCGTCAATTTCAAAGAAATAAATTGTCTTGCTGTTTTGTTGTTGCTTAACTGGCGCTTTGATTACTTTTAATGTGTTTGATCACAATTTTTCACACATCTGAAGCCATTAACATTACACGTACATTAGAACCTGAAAAACACATTAAAACTATTGAAAATCATAAATAAAACTCTAAAAAGACAAACACTAAGCGCGTAAGGAGACCACGTGTTGTTACAGCCATGTAGCTACTCTCAGTCGGTGTATAATCTGCCTGTTCTTGTCACTCACGAGCAAACTGGCGGTGAAGCGCGAGGCATCACGGGAGATTGAGTTTACAAACACCGCGCGAGCAGTGGAGCGCCGCGCCACGGGCTGCGAAGATTAACTACATTACCCAGAAGCGCTTGGTGAGCCGTTTCAGGTATAAGAGAAGCCCATGCTGGGCGCGATTACATGTCGATTCATTCTCAGGACTGAACTGCAAGCCTGCGAAATGTAAACATGAGACCCAGACTAATCATAAACTACAGAACTACCGAAGATTTAATTAGAATGTGAAATAACCGGGACGTTCAAACTACAACTACACATTAATCTATGCTAACAAGTGAACTCGGCCTGGAAAACAGAAGTCCTAAGGCTAAAACCGGATTCGTATGTAATATGCGAACATAAAGTTGAATAGTGGGTTCTGTTAAAGTTTCTGAACCGTCACAACCAGTTAGAACATTCAACCTTAACGCCAACCAAGCTACTCCGGTAAATACCGATTAAACGGCGAGGAAAGGAGCGCAGCCACATACCAACTTTGTAGGGCAGTTTCTCAGACATGGCTGTTCTGTGTGGTTTGGTTCCGAGGAGGTTCCGAGGAGTCCGTCTGAAGCTGCAGCCTGGCCGGCGGACTGAGGCGGAGAGGGAGGGACGGAAACATGACGGCTCGGTTTTTATCGGCCGGGCTTCGTTCAGACAGCTCTCCGTAGTTGGGTGGCTCCGACTCGGGGATGCTCTGGTTTCCTATTGGCTGGGGCAGCTCCCACCCCACAGCCGGGCAGCCAATCAGTACGTGAACTGTGACCTGGGGCGTTCACTGACTGTGGAAAATGTAGTTAGAGCGAGTCTGGACTGGACTCTGTTGGTGTTTTTAGCTGTTATTCCGCAAGGCTCGACACAAAGGTTACAAAAAGAAAAAAAAAAAAAAACACCTGTACCGTATTCTTCAGTTCTTCTCGGAGCATGTTTATCGTTTAAAGCCGATAAAATTTCTATTTATAACCACTGACTCAACGCTTTATGCAAATCTCCCCGGTTTTGTATAATAATTTAACTCAAAATCAACCCCTAGGATAAAGCTTTCATTTCATTTCTTTGGACTGATAATGCAGAAAAAATGTTACAGGTATGGACAGTCTTTGTATATGAGAGCTCCTAAATATAAGTGAGCAACATTTATGAACTCAACTATACATAAAGAGGTTAGAGCCGCTGCTGCTCCCCAACGAAAGGCAGGTGAGGCATTCAAGAATACGATCTCGATATTTAAAGGAGTAGCTGAGAAAGATTACAAAAACCTCCAATGAAGCAGTGAATATATTGCCTGCAGTTAATAACTCACTGGTGTCCTCAGTTATTATACATCCAGATTGGTCCGGGAAGCAGAAGCAAACTATTTTTTATTTTCTGTTCATGTTTTTCTTTTTTGCTTCTGCAGAAATGGAATTAATTTAAGACTGGTTTCCAAGTCTTTTACTGGTTTGTAAAACATCTAATTTGTTTTGTGTGCATGTGTGCCCAGCACCCAAATGTCTGGTAAAAACAAAACAATCATCTGGATCAGCCAAATTTATAATGTAACTTTTACCTGAAAGGGGGTCAAAGCTGACCCACCGTCTTTACTTCTCACACCATCATAAATTTGCAACCCAGATGTTTATAAATTATAACTTTGCATGTTAGAAAAGATCAAAGAAATGCAGCCGGTAAGACGGACGGTCTGAGAGTGACCTTTGACATTGAGCTGTAACATTATGCTACAGCTAATTTAGGAGCAGATGTAGAAGAACTGCCAGCAGGTTCCTCTGGCTCTGTGAGCCCGAGTTTAGAAAACAACCAAAAACTTAAAACTTATTAAAGGAAATATATTTTTCTAGCAGTAAATGATTCTTTCTGCAAATGTCTGAAAATCAAAGTGAATGACAGAAACTGTCGAAACAAGAGTTTGAGCTTGAAAACAAGGAAGCTGTTGGTGGAGGTGTTCCTCAAGGGTCAGTTCTCAGACCAGTTTTATTTATCTACGGATAAACTTTTAAAATATCTTCGATCCGGAACTGAACTTGGGAACCACTTCCTCCACCAAGTCTTAAAAAAAGGACCAACAATGGCCGATTGAGAAAAAGCATAAAAATCTAATTCTTTTATTTGGAGAATCAGCAATTCTTACAAGTCATTGAATCCAAACTTTACTCAGGTTGCCTGTGCTGTAGCAACAGTGAAACAAGAAGTCCAGAACCAGCGCAGTCAGGAAGAGCATGACGACATCTGAGGTAAAGTAATCCCAGCATATGTTGGAGCTTTTTACTTATTATAAATACAAAGAGCGGCTTGGAGAGCTGCAATGCTTTTATCAAAGTTTAGATCTGACGAGCAGGAGGAGAGGCTGCAGCCCGGCAGTGAACAGAAGCTTGTTTCCATGGTGATTTCAGCAGGAAGACCGAGTCAGAACCAGAACCCATCGGTTCCATCAGTGAGTGCTGGAGCATAGTTACACGTAAAGCCAGTCGTTAGGAAACCGCAAGGCGCAGGAGGTGTCAGGCACGTTTCATTCAGCAGGCCAATCAGAAACAGATCAAACATCAACTTATCAATTTACAGCTGAAACAGAAAACCTCCCTTCAGGAATTCACCTCAGTCTCATTTAATCCCAAACCGTTCAGCAATCTGAGGAGGTTAACTCAGCCAGAAGAGCAGCAGCTCAGAGTAGAACGCTGCGTGTTCTTCCTGCAGAACATTCTGGTTGTTGATGAAATCACTGCAGCTAAATGCACATTGAGAGAAAATTTAAGCAGTTGGTTGATGCAACATGTCTGTTTCAGAGATGTGTGTGAAATTTTAGATTATTTATTTTCATGTTTTCTTCCAAATTACTTTAAGGAAAATAAGATTTGAAGGTGTGGCTGAAGCGAAGCAGCGAAGATTTCATGGAAACTTAAACTCTAGCTGTGCAACAGGAGCAAACGCTCCCTCAGTAACCTGTGGATCACGGTTCAGTACCGATCCGACGTTCCTAAGACATTCAGCAGAAACGGGTTCATCATCTCTGCAGCGCAGCAGACTGACAGGAACATGGAGAGCAGCAAGATGGCCGCCGCCACGCCTCTTTCTGTACACGAGTTGATGCTTCACATTGCTGTAAAACAAGCCTGGTCTTGCTGCTGCGCGCGCATGCACACACACGCACGTACGCACACACACACACACGCACACACACAAACCATTTCCACAAAAACAGTGTAGCCTCAGGCTCCTGGAGGACATTTTGTTTCACTCAGAGGGAGCAGAGGTCAGAGTTCACTCAGCAGGAAGAGAAACTGGGACGCAAAGCAGCACCAGCAGCCGACAGCCCCTGCTGCTCTGCTAGGGAAACCCCGCTCAGTTGGCCGCCCAGGCCTCCAGGTCGGCCATGTCGTCCTCGTCTTCCTCCACCTTCTTCTTAGCTGGAGCAGAAACAGACAGAGGTCAAAGGCGAGGCTGAGCGTCCGGCACAGCAGTTGAGTCTGAACAGGAAGTCTCACCTGGCTGAGAGGGAAGCGACGTGGAGGGGACGCTAGGCAAAGACACGTCTTCTGTTCCCTCGATCTCCAGCAGGTTTTTATCCAGCTCTTCCTGCTCCAGCTCCTCCAGCTCCGCCATCAGCTCATCCTGAACACAGATACTGGGATTAGGCCATAATCTGGACAGCGCTCCGTTAGGCATTAAAGATGGCCGCCGCAGCGCTCCATTAGGCAGTAAAGATAGCCGCCGCATCGCTCCGTTAGGCATTAAAGATGGCCGCCGCAGCGCTCCGTTAGGCATTAAAGATGGCCGCCGCATCGCTCCGTTAGGCAGTAAAGATGGCCGCCGCATCGCTCCGTTAGGCATTAAAGATGGCCGCCGCATCGCTCCGTTAGGCAGTAAAGATGGCCGCCGCAGCGCTCCGTTAGGCAGTAAAGATGGCCGCCGCAGCGCTCCGTTAGGCAGTAAAGATGGCCGCCGCAGCTCTCCGTTAGGCAGTAAAGATGGCCGCCGCAGCGCTCCGTTAGGCAGTAAAGATGGCCGCCACAGCGCTCTGTTTTGTGGTGGAAAATTGGTAATCAGCCGTTCAGATGGCGTCTGACGAAGAATCGAAGAGCGAACATAAAGTCAGAGCTGAACTGGATCTCTGGTTCCGATCGGCTCTCACCTCGTCGTAATCTTCCCCGAAGCCCACCGGTCTGGAGATGACATCAGAGATCTCCTGCGCCAGCTCCTGCTGCTCCGTGATGTCCGCCATCAGGTCGTCCACCTTGTCGATGTCCCTGGCGGACGGCAGGGAGAAAGATTGCGTTTACACAAAAACCAACAGGAAGTAAGCCCAAAGCGACAGGAAGCGGTCAGAGCGCTTACATATTCTCGTGTGCGGCCTTCATGGCTTTAGCAGCGAAGCCCATGTTCTTCAGCACCTCCGTGTTGGTGTTGGCGTTCTCTAGCGCCTCCCGCTGGAACTCGATGGTGGACAACGTCCCGTCAATCTGGGCCAGCTGCTTCTCATAGCGCTTTTTCCTCTTCAGAGCCTGGAGAGCCGCTGGGGGTTAAAGGTCACCTTCATTTATTACACCTCCATTAACCTGTCCTGTCAGTCAGCTGAGATAAATTAACCTGACGCATAATCAGATTTTCTTCTTTTTGAATTTAAACCAAACAGGAAGTGAGTCTTTCTGAAACACAGCTAGGTCAGCAGATCAGCAGCAACAGGAAACAGGAAGTCAAAACTGCTTCAAAACACACAAATATTGTGAAGCAGTTCCACATTTAGAAATAATGATTCTCGTATTTAAGAAGTAAAATGACCAAAATCTCATGACAAATGATGTCGGTTTTAGGGTATAAAGCCTCTAAAAACATGGCAAGCAGAACCACCTAATCAATAATTTAATATGTTGATGTTTGACATAAAACTGTCCTTAAATCATTAAAAGGGCAGATGTTCCAGGCACTTAGTGCCATTTTGTAACTGTTACTTTCAGTTGTAAAAACTTGTCCATATATCCACTGTCCACCTGTCCTTCTGAGCCCGGAGGAATAAAGACCGACATCGTTTGGCTCGGTTCATCAGCTTATCATTATTCACCATGCTGCCTGTTGGAGGGCAGTTTGCCTTTTAGTTGTTAAGAACATTCTGTCTCCAAATTCACTCATTTCTATTTTGTGACGGGGTGAATTAACCCTTTCACATCTGTCTGGGCTCTCAGATGTATTTCAGGTAGATGAGTCAGTAATGTTAACCAAACCGTTTCATTTTTATTTGAAACAAGATGTTTCATTTTCTCAAAGGTTTTGGATTCATCCTGGTTATTTAGAGATTATGTGGTTTGGTCAGGAGTCAGAAAGGGTCAAAGTTCAGAAACTGAAAACCAGAATAATTGAAAATATGGTCACATATTAAATACTCACAAACTATACAAATACATTACTGTGTGTGTGTGTAATACTGGACCATTTCTAGAAAAAAACCCAAACATTTCTTGACAAAAAGCAGATGCAGAATACTTTGTAGGAGTGTCCAAAGTGTGGCCCAGGGGCCATTTGCAGCCCTGGGAATGATTTCAGACGGTCTTCAATAAGTCAGGCTCTTCCAGAGGTTTGAAACAAAAGGTCAGAGTGCAATTTTCACTGATGTGAGGCTTTAAAAAATATATACAGAAAGTCTTAAATTGGAAAATTAAAAAATATGACAAAGCATTCATCTGTCATCAGCCATGTTTTAGGAGCACAAACATCATCTGACTTTTAGTAAGAGGCAGAGCAGGGCGCACACGGTGAGCTTAAAGATGAAGCCAGTGAGCCACATCCTGATCCAGCTGCTGGAAACAAATAACCTGAAAAACTGTTTCAAATTGACTGATTTTCATTTCTACACAAATCACACTACTTTATTTCAATGAAATATTGCTGTTCAACATATAAAAATAAAAAGTTTTTGTAATTTTATCTAGTATTTCAGCTTCCAAGGTTGACTGTTTTTTATGGATCTGAAGTGAAAGCAAAATGAGAATGCGAGTAGAAAACATCCTTGGTGAAAACCTTCTGCAAACACAGTTTATTAAACACTTTAAACCAAACTCTGCTTCTACCTGAATCTGCGACCTTTGTCTGACCTTCAGGACATGTCTCATGCTATATAATCAACAGATTTAAATTAGTCGCAGCTTATTGCTGTCCATATATATCTGATGATATTTATATTTAGGCTCCTACATGTCCGTGTGGATCCACTGGGAGCCTCATGACGGCTCCCAGTCCCAGTTTGATTCGATTATTTCAGCATCCAGACATGATCTGAAACGACATTATATGACTCTTTATGAGATTACGGCGCTGAGTCCAGATCACATGCTGTTGCTGTTTGACAGAAGAGGCAGAGATCCAAGCTTTTATCACTGATGGGAGCTGGAGAAGGCGGGCCCTCTCCTGTTGAATATGATGTTTGTGGGATTATATAGCATGGTTCAACGTAGATTATATAGATTATATAGCAAGGTCCCCAGTAGATTATATAAATTATATAGCAAGGTGTCCAGTAGATTATATAGATTATATAGCAAGGTGCCCAGTAGATTATATAGATTATATAGCAAGGTGCCCAGTAGATTATATAGCAAGGTGCCCAGTAGATTATATAGATTATATAGCAAGGTGCCCAGTAGATTATATAGCAAGGTGCCCAGTAGATTATATAGCAAGGTGCCCAGTAGATTATATAGCAAGGTGCCCAGTAGATTATATAGATTATATAGCAAGGTGC
>CAEGAG010012949.1:0-37767 GCA_903067065.1 Brachyrhaphis terrabensis | reverse complement strand
AAAAAAAAAAAAAAAAAAAAAAAAAAAAAAATAAAAAAAAAAAAAAAAAAAAAAAAAAAAAAAAAAAAAAAAAAAAAGGGGGGGGGGGGGGGGTGGGGTGGGGTGGTGGTGCTTGGTTGGGGTGGGGGTATCTTCTTGTTAGCAATGAAATTATGAGCGCAGAGGAGTCTAGGGTGCAGAGCTCATTTGCTAAGACTGTGAGGCAAATAGTCGTTAAAGAATGGCCTATAAGTAGGCATTAAATGAAAATGCCTGTGCGATTCCGGCGGATTAGCATAAGAACCTTTTCTTGCCTGGCCAGCTAATAATATTCATTTAAAATAAATACATGGAAAATGAATCTGTTTGAAAAGACGAGCCATTGCACATATTTACTGAAGGGGCCGACGGAATGAAAGAGCGGGAATGAGCAGAGCGCTCGCAGGGATGTGGACTTGCGAACATAGTCAGTTCTTTGAAGTTACGAAGACTGGAATATTTAAGTATTCACAAAAAAACTTTTGGGAGGAGAAAGGTTTTACATTTTACTAGGCTTGTAAGGAAACAACAAGGCTGAAGATGTCAAGTACCAAAGCTGCTCTTTTTTGAACAATTTCTTGGTTTTGCTTTCACACATTGCCTCGCAAGATTATTCATCCTACTACAACTTCTTAAAATTTGGATACATTGCAACTACAAATTTCAATTTGGGATTTTATTTTACGTGACAAAGATACATGTTTATTATTATGTTTTTTTACAAAAAAAATCTGAAAAATGTTATGTATTTGGTCTCTACAAGCAGCCATTTTTGCCTATGTTGTTTGCAAAATACCTCAATTTCAGTCAGAGAAAATTGGGAGAATTTCAAATGCAAGTTTTCAAGTTTTGCTAAATCTCTACTGTATTTAGGTTTGGATTTTGATTGGACATACTTTGATTAAAACCATATAATTGTAGCCATGGCTGCATGCTTAGGTAGGGTGACCAAACGTCCGTATTTCCCGGGACATGTCCGTATTTCACGACCTGTCCCGGGAGTCCCGTGTTTTTTTTAGAAAGTGAGGAAATGTCTTGGTTTTTAGAAATTATACGGTATATTCCCCCCAACAAAACATAACAGTGTCATCCCCCCCGCCAACAAACGAAAAATGTTTCGTCCCCCCCCGCCAACAAAAGAGAAAGGTGTCGTCCCCCCCACCCCCGCCAACAAAAAATAAAAGGGTCCTCCTTTTCAGATCCCCCCCGCCACCGCCCCCCCGCTCCAAGGTGTCCCGGTTTTCCCCAAATGAAAATATGGTCACCCTAGCTTAGGGTCTTCTTGCACCTGAACCTCCTTTCCCAGTCTCAAATTGTTTGTAAGTTTTCTCCCAAAATTACTTTGCAATTTAACTCCATTCCTCTTCCAGTCAATTCTGACCACTGTTTGTTTCAGCTCCTAAAGAAAAGCATCCCACAGTATGATGCTACAATCATCTTGCCTCCCTGTTGGGATGGTGCTTTCATTGTAACTTTCAGGTTAAGTTACAATGGTAGTTTTCTGCCATCATATTTTTAATATAGACTTTAACATCCGTGTGTTTGCTGTGTATCTTACATGGCATTTTGAACACTGTAACCCAGACTTTTTATAGGTTTCTTATAACAATGGTTTTCTTCTTGCCAGTCTTCCATCAAAGCCAGATTTGCAGGGTTCACAACTAAATGCTTTCTCTGTCAACATACTCTCACATTTGAGCTGTAGGTCTCTGCAGCTTCCCCAGAATCAATGTGCAATATCAATATCTTCCTGCCCACTGCAAGTCTCTCCCTGTCCTGTGCAAAACTCCATTTTCAGGTGATGGAAAAAGCAGTGTTACATATTTTTTAAATCCAGGCTTGGACAACAGTTTTATAATCTAACCCTGCTATTATAATTTAACCCTGCTGGTGTTATTAAAGCTGTTTCCTCTCTGACAATTCTTTAGGCTCTTCAAAGAGCAGCAGAAATAATTATGTAATATAATAAAAGTTTAGTGAGAAGTTTTTAATTTAGTTCAGCTTAATTCCATTTATTTTTATTGAGCCAATTCCCAACAAACATCTCAAGGCACTCTACGAGAAAAAAAGCCATTCACAATAAGAAAAATATACTGTCAATTTAATCTAACCACACAGGAAGATTCAAAGTGAATTTAGACATTCTCATCTGATCTTAACTGTAAGACAGTGTAATTAAATGTAGTTTACTTACTAAATAGATTTTCTGTCTACAACCACCTGAATTTAATCTCTGACTTTGCAGCAATTCCTCCTCTTGAGTGAACACCTTGGGCTTCATGGATAAAAGAGCATGCAGCTTTCAAGCTTAAAGTTGGAATAGGAACAAATTTTTGGAAAGTGCAGTGCACAAAAATATTTAGAGGTCTAAAACCGTGCGCACGTTTCATACGTCCCAGTATTGGTGATCAGAGTGCATGTGCAGCTGCTGTGCGGACTGCCATGTTCTCGCCCATAAATACAAAAGCAAATTTGCATAACGACCCAGAAGGCTCCCACCATGCGTCCAAATAACAGCGGCAGCTGCTTTCCAACTACTACTGAAACCAGTAATACATTTTATTCAAAAGGTACCTTTTCGGGAACGCAGGGTCACCAACCAAAATGTAAAAGCAAAAGAAATTTTAAAGGAAAATATTCAAAATATAAAGCAAAAAAGAGCATCTAGAGAGTAAAACTATGGGATGTGTTGATCACTCAAAGTGAAAATCAATGTGTGAACGGCTGAATTTTCCACCAGGATTCAGATATTATGTGTTGAACCAGGCCAAAAATGTAGGCCACATTTTCTTTGTCTTTATTAAAAAAATAAAAATTCTTCCACTTTGCAATCATTAATTACTTTGTGTTGGTCTATCTCATAAATCCAGTAAATGAATTGAAAATTAAATGAACACTTTCGCAAAGCAATTGCAATTGTGCCATGCAACATAAAGTAAACTTAGTTTCTTTACCAATGACCTATTGAATTTTTTGGGGTTTTTTTTTGATGACCCTCATAAGATTCAACTCATCTGCCACAAATTGTTCCTCCTGATCCAGGATGATTCAAGGCTAACAAGAGACGTAAAAGTTTTATTTTGTTCACAAAGTCTGAAATCCAAGACATGAAAGGGGAGTTCTCACCAGTCCAAACCCATCAGGCTTCTGCTGCTCACGGGCTTTTTGATGTCCGTAACTTTGCGGGCCGAGCCAATTAAAATGGCCCCCAAAAAACAAACACACCCGCACACGTTCACTTCCACAGAGCCTTGTTTATGTACTCTGTGTCAGCAAATGTGTCAATATGTGTCCTGTGTACGGCAGCCTCTAATGATGTCGGCCCATCACGATAGCCCAGTCAGACGCTGACAACCAGGCCATAAAGTGGAGGAACTCCAGCCGTTTCTATAGCTGCTGCAGAGTTCAAAGGCGGCCATCTTTTTCGAAGCATAACAAGAAAAAAAAAAAAGATAGAAAGAAAGAAAGAAGCCGTCACAAAGCAAGGGACCAAAGACGCCCTCAAGGGTTACACGTCAAACCTCCCTCAACCTGCAGACCCCTCAGCCCACACCTTACCTCCTGGTGTGACGGCATTGTCCTGAGATGTGTGGTTGGACTGTCAGAAACTTAAGATGAGGTCAACAGAGCCAGGTAAAGATTCTCCTATCAGTATTATATTAGCCCACTTTCTTAAAGTCAAGGCTTTGAAGTGACACCAAAGTCTGTTGCAAGTATCTCTCATCTTATGTCCTTTTTTCTAAAACACTGCAGTGTCGACATTTCAAGCATCTTTCAGCGTTTAATGTTGAGCCTTTGATTTTTTTTAAGACACTAATTTTAACATCTTCAAGGGAGAAGTGAAGTCTCTGCGTTTGGGTTCTTTTGTCTGCTGTCTTCTGCCCTTTCTCTCTCTCTTTGAGATTTGAAAAGATCTCTAGTGAAGAACTTGTTAAAAGGCGGATCTCCATCAAAAGTAATGCAGAATGTGCTTTTTTGGTGACATTTTTACTACTTGGCCATTTTAGCTCAGTGCCTGTCATCTCCACGGCTTCTTTTTTCCCCTCACTTTCAAAACGAAATGTTTTCAAAGGAGCAGCAAACACAAAAAGACTGCATTTCAAGTGGAAAACAAACTTAGATTGGGAAAGCTTTGATTCGTTATCATACAAAGTTGAACGGCAAGCAACACAGACAAAAGGGCATAAAACCTGAAATGTGCCGTGGCATTTTGGGTATTCAGCACTGAGTGTTGATACGTTTGATACATTGTTGGTCCATGTCTGAGACAAAGCTGGAAGAGCACATTTACACTTTGGTAGTTATCAAGTTAAATGTGATGAGATATTTTTACTGTACGTGTAACATATGTTTACTTACAAATGCAGATATAGCTCTTACATTTCCACAAAATTTGTTTTGGCACAACTGCAACCTTCAATGCATTTCGTTGTGATTTGAAACAGAGTAACTCATAGTATGTGAAGAGAAAGTAAAGGATTTTAAAAGTTATTTTCCAGCTAAAATAAAACATAAAATGGTAAAATAAAGAAATGCTAAAAGCACACAACCCTTTGGAAAGTGATTTTTTTTTTTTTTTTACTCTAAATACTGCACCTTTGCTCAGAAAAACTCCTACAAGGGTTTCTTCCCAAATTATATGGATTTAGTAGCTATTTTTGGTCTCAAAGTAAGAGTTGTCTGTTTCTAAGTGACATCCTGTGGTTTTCCTGAGGTTGCACGTTGCCAAATTACAGACTGAGACATTTATTGTGTTCATAAAGCGTCCATAGCTCGTGTTCTTTTCTAGCACAACTGCGCCTGCAATCATCAGAAGATGGTGGCAAAATACTTCACTAAACCCAATGTTGGGGGTGGTGAAATTCAATTTATCTAAACTTAAAAATCTGATAAGAGTTGCATCATGGTCATGCCAAATCCAACTAGATTAGTTTGCAAAAAATTGCATTTCTGGGGTGTACTGTGCCCTGTAAAGCTATGTGTCCTGGTATATTCCACAGAGGAGCTACACACCCATTAAATGTACATACAGATGCTAAACTAACAAAAGACAGCCATTAAGAGAAAGATAAAATGAAAGATATTTAACACTTTGAAAAGAAACGTAAGCAGAATGCTTGGCTTGCCTTTTGTCACTACTCTGGGAAACATGCTGTAACAGGTGCGGCACAGCTACAGTGTCAGGGTCTTCATCCTCCCATCGTCCCCTTTTTGCTCCTGATCGCACTCTTCTCCATCCTAGGATACCAGTTTTGTATCCATGTATGGATTCATCAAACAAAAGTGAGCCTCACATCACATCAGATAAAGAAAGCATGCCTGGGCACTTCTAACAGCTTCCATAAGATGCCTGTTTCAAGTCCTCACAAGAAGGCTGCCTCTCACTGAAGTTCAAATGGATAGCTCTTGGGCACGAGTTTTCCACAGAGGAAGGGTGGGGGGTAAGCTTGCTCACCTCTGTACCAAATTCACATATCCTACCAGGGAGCTACGTGAGGGGAAAGAATTTTTTAAAAGTGCAGCTTGTGGGCAAAGAAACTGATTCCCTCTTTTCTGTCTTTCAAGTAGCCTCCCCTCCTCCTCCCTATCCCACTTTTATCACCCAGCAGCCCATCCCCGCCCCCTCCCCCTTGAGCCGCCAGTGCAGTGTCAACAAAATTCAGTGAATATGGACATCTGATGAAAATCAGCTTTGCTCAATAATTTCCACATTTAAAACAAATTTTAAAAAGATTTCCCCTATCTCCCCATACGAACCCGGTCTATGGTGAAACAGAATTAGTCGGCTGGTTATTGGTGCTTTGTAATCCACTGTGTGGTCCTACGCCATAAGGACCCACTAATGAATAAAGACAATTACAGTAAAAAGAAAGGCTTCGACTCTTCAACTTTGATAAGGGAACAATCATTCAACCAATCCCAATCCTCATGAGTACCTCAGGGTTAAACATTCAGGGAAAACAGTGTTAAGCTGTGTCAAATTAAGTGGAGGGGGACGTTCATTTAACTCCAGCTCTCCCACTAAATATCTTCTCCGATGAGCCTTTGCCCACTGCGCCCCTCCTCTTTCCCTTCAGTGAGGCCTAATTTTCCTGTTTTCTCTGAGAAGATTTCACGGATCATAAGATCAAAAGCTTGCATAAGCTCTGTGTTTGTTTACATCAGCCTACACCCTGGCAAAATAAAGCAGCACTGAATATCCTTCTCTTTCACTTTCCTGGCTCGCACTCATCCTGCTGTCACTCATGACCTTCCACCTCCACTTACTTCATTGCTCTGATTTGCTTTCTGTTTTTTTTTTGGGGGGGGGGTTATCCTCTTAAAATTATCCAAAGCAGGAGATGGGATCAGGGAAACAGAATCCTTCATCCTCTTTTTTCACAATAAGATCCATATTCATGAGGAAAGACCAAAAAGTGTGCAGCTAAGGCTAAAGCTAAACTTGCATCCTTTGAAAAAGTGCCGTCTCTTTCTGCGAGAGCAGCTGACTCGGTCCCGTCTCTCCACGTGGCACTTCTTCTTTGACACAGCCTAAATGAGGTCCTTTGACACTTGAAATGGAAGTGTGACAAGAGGGACCAAAACAACCATCAAATCAACACATGAATAAATAATCTGTTTGCCTTTTCGGTGTCCCATTTCGACAACGACAGGCCATGCCTCCTTGAAAGATGTCTGTGACTCATTTAGCGCTCAACTGTTTTGGATGAACACATCGCTTTGATGTTCAGCTGAGTTTTGACATGCCTTTATAGTCCTGTTATTTTGTATGGTAATTTTCCACTGATTTAAATCAGGCAATATCTTGTTGTGATTAGTTGTTTATTGTTATTTTACTGAATACTAACTATTTTCAACAGAAAGTACTTGATAAAAGGAATGAAAAAGAGAAGAGAAACTACATAAAATGTCAATTTGTTCAGTTGTAATACGTAAAGCAATGTGAATAAGTATATCTGTATATACAGATATTTATATAATACTTTGTATATATATATATATTTTTTTACAAAAACCCAGAAAAAGCCTTTGTTGGCAATGACAGCTTAAAGTTTCTTCCTCTACAGAAACTAGTCACATGCACTGCTAATGTTTGATTTTGGCCCATTCAGTCTTTAAATCTTAAAGGCTATGTGAGCCTCTTCTATCATCTCAAGATTTTTTTGAGATGATAGAAGTCAAATTGAAAATTCCAGCAGCTTTATATTTTTTCCTCTTCATCACTTCTGGTAGATGGCAGCAGATTTTTGACAAGAATGTCAGTACACTTTTTTTCTAGTCATCCTCCCTTCAATTATGAGTTTTGACAGTACCTTTATGAAAAAAAAAAGAAAAAAAAACAGCCCCACACCATTATTTTCTCACCTCCACACGTCACTGTCGCTATGGTGTTTTTGGGGTGACGTGCAGTGCATTTTGTCCACTAAACCTGTCGTGTGTTATGGCATACAAAGAGTTAAATGATCTGACAGACTATGTTCTCCCAGTCAGTGTTTTCCAGGCTTGTCCAAATGTTGCGCAGAAAACGTAAAGTAGAAGTAGTTTTTGATGTGTGAAATCCAGCAGCAACAAACTGGGTAAATGAGTCTTGAATCATTTATTTCAGTAACACAATAAAAAACGGTAAATCATGCAACCTTCAAAGTACTCCAGTATCACCAAGTAAATCACCATCATCATCCTCTGTCACTAGCAGCCCCAACAATGGCGCCTGCAGCACTTCTGCTATCGATCAATCTTTGCACATGCTATACAATAGCCAATATAGGTATATTACATATCCATGTAACGGGCAAAAGCTCATCTAAATGATAACATTTTCTACCTCAACAACACCCAGTTCCAGCACTAATCAACTTTATGGGAAAAAAAAAAAAAAACATAACTAGAGGCTAATTAGACGCTAACGACTCACACCTGGTAAACACGCAGCAACTACAGCGCAACATGGTCCGACCTACCCATACAAACTACCAATCCAATTAAAACCCAAGCTCTACTTGGAGAATCAACATGCTACGTGCGAAACTCACTGAACCAGCAGCGAAAAAAGACACACACAAAAACACATAGCTAATTTCACGAAGCTAAATACATAAAGTCAGTCCTACCTTTGCGCCATTGTCATAATCTATGTTAGAATAAATATTTTCACTCAGGTCTTGTAATCCATTGTCCTTGAGTCACACTGATATGATTCCTCACTATTTTCAACTTTTCTGTCTCCATGGACACGCCTATCAACTCAAATGACTTCCATAACTTTAGCGCGCAGCTGGAGCTTTCAGGTCATTTACGCAAACGCATTTTCGCTAGTTGTGATTCTATTGGATGTGTCAATCACCCAAATCAACCAATGCTTTTATAACCAGAGCGCCCAGGATAGGAAGATAGAGGTTGGGGGAAAAAAAATAAAAATTAAGAATAAATTTTAAAAAAGAGAGAAATTTGTAATTGCATACATGGTGCCGAAATGTCCAAAAATGGCACATTTAGAATGTTTGCCTGTTATTTTATCAACTAATACCTTTCCAAAATGTCTATGCTTAATTTTTTTGGAATGAAATACAGTAAGTGGTCAGAACCTGTACTGTGGATTGTTTGAGATTCTGGGTTTCAACTGCATGCTTTTAAGAAAAAGCCACATTACATAATGTTTTCCATTAGAATGTATTATTTTTTCACTGTGTGCCATATGTATTCGCTCTTACTCAGCGATACAATTTTTTAGACCTCTAGAGTATTCTCTAGAATACTCTAGTATTTTGATACCTGAACTAGTCAAATACACCTTGTAGTTCCTGAGATATATGGAATCCTTTTTGGGGCTGTCTTTTTCGAGAACTGTCCAAAAAATATACAAAAAAGAGGCTCTGTTTTCAAGTGGTGGAGTTCCACATGAAAGAAATCACATGAAACAGTTGCCTTCCACAATCTGTGGAAAGAATCATAGCAGAATATTATATACAAAGTCTGATCCTGAGCAGATTAAATCCCAAAAAGAATGGAACGCACCATGGACTTCCACTACCATCCCCTATTACAATCACTAAACATATTTGCTTCTTTGGAAAACTCAAGCAAGCACCCTTCAGATGTGTTTTCTAAAAAAGAAATTGTGCATTACAGTGGATCAGGCATTTCTATCAAACTGCATTTTGTTTACATCCAGTATTTATATATGTAATAAAACGTGACCACTGCCTGGGCGAGAGCCAAGCTAGAAAATGATTAGGACAATGCATTTCCTTCTGCTCATCGCAGGAAACAAACAGTCCAGCTCTTAGCGCAATCTTGCAAACAAGAACCATATGCCTGTCTTTCTTCTCCCAGCATCCTCTTTCACCACCCTATTTTCCATGAGAAACACATAAATATTAAGACCCAGAAACACATGTGGTTAGTCATAAAGCTGGAAATGCACCCCACCAACTCCCTGCTCTCTTTTTTTACGCCCCCGGCCTTGACCTCCTCACCCGCGAAACAAACCCGCAAGAACGGGCGAGAGAGAAAGAACAGCTAGGAACTGGGAGAACAACAACAAAAACAAAGACCAAGAACAAAGAATCTTGTAGGGAATTGGGAAACTTGATTTAATTGTCTCTGTATTAAAAGCAAATGAGAAGATGGGCAAGCTGGCGGCAGAATGGAGAAAGGAGACAGACAGATATGTGCAGGCATTTAACCATAACAGCGGTTAGTTGTGCTGGGGTGGGCATGTCGGCCAGCCAGAACATGGAACAAGTGATGATGAGCACATACAAGGGAAGTCACTGCTCATTATTTAAAACACAACTGGGCAGATGCACACATATCCATTTGTTTATTTTGAACAGATTCACTCTGCAGACCACCATTTCTGGCCCACAAACTTTCTACCCTCTCATCTGACTTTGTTTCTTCCCATCATCAAGACCAATTAGCCTAATCGCTTGTGCTCAAGGGGTTGTTATCTTCTTGGGTGTTAGAAGAAAATGGCTTGCAGCTGGATTATGTACAGCTCAATCTGTAACAGGTGCTCGGATCTGTGGGGAAAGAGTAAACAATGGCGGCTAAGCCCAGAGCTTTACCAGGCAGAGTGTCTTGGATGGGAAACTGTCAGAGCTCACAGCCCAGGTGATTCTCTGAGAATCATTTATGCATCTGTGATCCCTTAGCCAGGCTTTAGAGTTATGGGGGATATGAATCACCAATACTCAAAGGGAGGTGTAATTGACTTACAGTTTTAAACTGTTTAAGGTGTATGAAAATCCAGTGGTTAGCCCTCTAACTCGTCTCGTCTGTTTTCTAGGAGTCACATGACAGGGTCACATGACCAAGGCCAGTTTTTATCCCTGTGGTGCCTGGGAGGCGTCCAAAGCCAGAGTGGCCTCACCACATTTCCCACAGCTGTCTGGGGAATGGACTGCGGAGCTGAAGGTATGTGTGAGGCACAACACTGAAGCACTGTGGTCGTCTTAGGATAAAAGCACAGAGAAATTCCCCAGTTTCTAAATACAAGCTCAGTTCAATACTGTCTGTGGCGGCCACACCCAGGCAAGACAACATGTACGGACAACAATGTTGGTCGCTGCTGCAGTTTGTTTTTTCAGGGCCACTGAACATTAACTACATCTGTCTTATGACTCACCTGCTTTCAAATTAAATGATTTTAGTGCTGATCTTCCTTTTGTTGCCTATTAATACGTTTTGTACGGGGGAGTTTTACTGCCATGGGTTGAGAGCATACATTTTCAATTTGAAAACAGGATTTCTTCCCCTTGCTGTCAGCTTATTTTTGTCAATTTGAAAACAGGAATACTCTCAAAACTTGCAATGCTTTTTCAAATATTCTCTGTATTCTCTCAAATCTTTGTGTTCACGCTCAGATTTTTCCCTCACGTGCAAATCTTCTCTCTGCACGGATCAAATCTCCACTTGTACACGTCCACTGAATTCTTTCTGCTCTCTCACAGAACAAGGAGTACCGTCGCCTTGAACTGGTAGTCACCTGAAGTCATGACAGTAAAATTCCTCCATAATTTTGGCTCATCTTAATTCCCTCCCAAAAAAAAGTTATTGTTGGATCTAGACAAGCCTGTTCATTGTTGAAAAAATAAACTATGAGATTTTATGACCTCTTAATCTATCTACCGTTTCCAGTCATTTATCCATTGTCTTTAACAGTGGCCCTCAAATGGCAGCCCACGGTCCACATCCAGCTCGCGACCCACCCATTTCTGAACTCCTGGCTGCCTACATGCTGTCTGAAGCTTGCGGCTACTCCACCTCACTGACCTAAGTTTGTCTTGGTAGATTTGTAGTTGTGACATGCGTTTTACATTTTCAGAAGATGGATTGAGAACTGCTGTGTGAGAAAATAAAACTTGGGATATTTATAACCTAATACAGAAGCACACCTAAAGTATGGAATGCTTACTTTGTTTTGCAAAAAAAAAAAAGAAAAGAAAAATGCAATTTATGACGGCTTGATAAGGCTGAATACCGAGTGGCATTGTTCCTTGACATGCTATTGTTTAGGGTTTGCAAAGCAACCAATCCAGGGCTTCATTCATGACCACTCACCTGCAAATCCTGTGTGCAGGTGAAACGCCTGGTAGTAATGTTATTCTAAAGCAAATTACAAAACAAACTCAAAATTAGAGGTCATGTCAATGGGCATACCATTATGCATATTAGGGACATTGGGCAAGTTCTTCACCACAATAGGAAAAAAAATCAATAAAAGTTTATGTAACATCAATATTAATCCCACATTCTTATTCACGGACAAGCCAGTTTTTTTTTTTTTTTTACCACAATTTAATAGTTGGAGGGCCCCTGATCTACCCTGAACCGAGGACATTTACCTCCATTATCCCCTCCCTGTAGATGTCAGGGGCATCTACTATCATTTCATTGTTCTTATCTCACCCAGATTTACCTCACTGCTGCAATGTGTTGAAGCCTTCTCTGATCCCAAACTCCAAATGTGTTCTCCTGCTGCATACCAAGCTGCCCACACTCTGATGTGGGCTAGTGTGTTAACCAGACTCAAGGCTGAAATGTATTGGCACAGTGGCGGACACTGTATTTGTATCACGGTGCAAACAGAGTTTGATTGAGCCATTTATATGAATTACCGCAAAGTCCAAATCACAGTAATTTTAGAAATGCCCATTCCAATTTAAAAGACTGTACAAGAAAAGACAAGCTTGAAAATATACCAAACAGCATCCAAACAGAGGCCACAGGCGAAGTCTTTTGAGGAACTGCATTCCAGTTGGTCACCAAGGAATGTGGAGTGTGTGTCATGACAAACCTGCGTTATCGGCTCATTTAGCTGCTCTGAACTTCCAAACAATGGTGATTTGAGAAGTGGCTGGTACGGACCAACCTTAAACCACAATGCATAATTCTATCTCTATTTTTCCTTTTGAGATCAGACAAAGACTCCGACCTGTGGTGTTTACTGACGAAAGAACACTGCTAAATAGAGCTGTGGTTCACCAATCTGTAAATACGGCTGTTGCCAGCCAAATTGTTCTCCTTGTTGACAGCGGTTTTTGGCCTGAAGTCGAGTCTTGCCCAAAGAACACAGGCTTCCCTTGGGGGGTGGTTTGCAACCCCGACAGGGGGTAGTTAGACTAAATAGACAATGCCTATCCTAAGCTGAAAGAGAACTGGCAGAGGAAGAGAGGGAGGGAAAGAGATGAATGGATGCACCCAAAATAAAATGAACAACTGCCCAAAAAGAATGCTTTTATATCAGAGCAGAGCCAATATGCTCCTTCCTCTGTGTTTAGAATTCCTGGAGATGCAGAGCATCTCTTAGTAAGATAAACAATGCATTTCAGCATTGTACAAGACAAAACATAACTTGAAAAGAATGATGGTATAGGTAATCTTCTAAAAATCCAGCTTTTTACCCTTTGGTGACCACTACCTGCTCTACCTGCTGATTAGGTGGCTCTGAAAAAGATATTTAGTGCCTCTTAAAACATGTTTTGAGTTTTAATGTCCCAGTGTTTGAGGTTGGAACACCTCAAGCCACCTTTAGCTCCACCCAGATAGCTTATCTAAGATATTCAAGTCAAGGTTTTGCCTGGACCACTACACCTGAGGGTAAACTCTGAAATATCCTAAAAAATACCTCCAAAAACTAGACAATCTTTCTTTCTTCTTTCTTTCATTAAAACTATAAATAAACATATTGTCAGAGTGACATTCTGTACCAAGGTACATTTGGTAAAAAAAAAAAAGAGCAGCGTCTTTCAGACGTGCATGCTTTTCAAGGATCTGTTAATTCAAGGTGACATCGCCAACACACCCTTTGGACTCTCGCACCCACAAAGACCCTCACTAATAAATTGAAAGAAAGATAAGATAGTTCAAGGAAACTGAAAGTCATGAGCACAGCTCACAACAAAGAAGAGTAGAAGAGACAGATGGCGCGACTGGAAGAGAGAGACAGAGAGAGGGAGATCTCCAGCAGTGCCAGTCGAAAGAGGATCAAGGTGATTTTGGATAAATTTCTGAGGTAAGCTGTGGTTTAAGCTCCAAGCTTGGACCAGTCACTCACGAGAGCCAAGTCCCATTGACAGCATCATGAAACATGAGGCAATATTCAGAAAACATGTTGATGAGAGCAAGTACAGTCTATACATTTATTTGGCTCGATGCTTGAGAAAGAGAAATGTGATATGTCGGCATCATGGGGTTGTAGAATTGTCATAGTGTTACCAAAAGTATTCTGGGTGTTATTTTATGTCTTGTTGTAAATCATTGTTCTTAAAGTTTGTTTACTGTGATAAATTTTAGAAAAAAACTAATTGAAATGTGGCCGCTATTTAATTCTCAATCATTTGTATTTTGTTGTTTTCTTTGGTTAAATTCTGTCAACCTTTCAGAGTATTCAGAATAGAATAATGGCTGTATGGTCGTTATCAGGATTTTTACATATCATTAGGAGATATTTATGAATACAAGCATTCAGAGTTTAGTGATAAAGCATCAACAATGGAAAAGATTACTGTGTCGTGTTCTTAGAGCCACTCAGATGAACAAATGTTAGCAGGGGATTCTGCAAGATTTATTGTGTAAATTTGATCCTTTTTGGAGGCTATTTACTTATTTAATGCTTGTATATGCATATAAATTTCATTGTATCACAAATATTTTTGGTCTATTTCAAAATGTTTGTGTTCATTCTTTGTGGGTTATATTTAAAGAATTTTGTACCATTATATATTTTTTAGTTTAATACCTTTGTTTTCATGAATACAAAACTGTTCTGATGTAGTTTTGTAAAGAGTTTAATGATTTTTTTTTTTTACATAGTTTGACAATTAGTGGGTTTTTTTTCTACCAGTTTTTGTCCCGCTTCAAAGTCTTTTGTATGTAAAGTGTAAACAAAAATTTACACTTTTGTTTGTATAAAAAATGTACATTTTATCTCGGTTATTCCCCCCAGCTATTCAAATGTCAATTCAAATATACAGCGTCTAAGTAATATTTTGTGGCCCAACAAAACTTCCTTTAATATCAAGAAACAATGCACATTTCTTCTGTTTTTGCTTTTTCCGTCACACCTAAATGTGTCAGCTACTCAAACAACTTTTCATACCTAACAAAAATAACCTGAGTAAATAGATGAATCCGTTTTGAAACGATGAATTCATTTAGTAAGGAAAATGAGCTGTTCAAATCAATAGCTCTTTTGTGGAAAAAAAGATAGCTAAGCTTTTGACCATTCAGCCAATCAAATTATGGATTACCTTTGCTGTAGTAAAACAGCTTCAGGGCCAATTTAAAACAATCAAAACAATATAAAACAATGTTAGGAAGGCAACCTAATCACCTGAGATCAGTCAATTTGACCCATATCTCTCTCCATAACTCAATCTTTAGTCATTACAGGAAATAAAAGTGAGCAATCTAACTAGCTTCCCTCAGTCTCTTTTCTTTATCTCTGTTCAACGCTCTAACTTGTACTGGCTTCCAATGTTTATGCATTTACTGAGATGGCTGGCGGGATTGTCGGAGAAAAAGGAAGGTTTATTTTTTTCTTCTCTTTTACTTTTTTTTTTTTTTCCTCTGTGCAATCTCTTGCCTTCAGAAACCATTAATGCCCATTCAACATCAACATCAAGGCACAGCTTTGATGTCTATTCTGGCAACAGTCTCCTTTCTTTCTCCGCTGCCTGCTGCTCTCTCTCTTTTTCTCCCTCCTTCTCCCTATCCCCCTTTATCCCTTCCACTTCCCCCTGCTCACTCTTTACGGTTTACTGTACAATCAAATAATTAAACGGATTGTCGAGCAAATGATTTTACCTGGCAATTAAATATGCAAAGTGAGGCGGCAGGCGGTGCATGAGAAGGCGATTAAAAAGGGGGCCCACTGCAAATCTACAAAGGCTTCAGCAGTACAATAGGCAGCAGTCCCTGCCCGCTTCGCACGCTGGCTTAGCCCGCGGAGCGTCTGGTGCCTCTTTATACCCGTTTCACGCGGCCATGTTTACAATAGCCCCAACCATGCTATGCCAATTACAAGGCAACGCAAGAGGAATAAAAGCCACCATTAGGAGGAAAGACAACAGCAAAGGCTGCAAAGTTTGGGACGTCAGAGAAAGAAACTGAAATCAAATTTACGCCAAGGAAATGTCTTCTACTCTCAAAAAGTCAAGGAACTGTGTGCCTCAAATGAGAATTGTTAAGGATCAGAAGCATCAAACTCAAGTCAAGTTGCTGTGAAAGCTGGAACCTGTACATAACCTGCACTGTACCTCAACAAAGCACCTTGAATGAGGCAATGTGAAAAGATCTAAAAATGGGCTTGAGGTGAGGGCTGGTATGGGCGTCAGTGGGCAAGCTGATGTTGGGGAAGAAAGAGGGTGTGCAAAATGTAAGCAGATTCCCTGAACAGGCTGTTTTTCAGAGCCAGAGTCCCCAAGAGGCTGTAAAATTAGAGCTGAGAAGAGTCGGGGAGGACGGTGCCAGTGCAGGTGAGAGGGGCGTGTAGCGGTACACCTGCCCCAAACCCGGCAGCTCAACAGAAACTAGCTGCTTAGGCCTGATTAATCCCTCGTCACTGTCAAGTGAAATCCACAGCATAATTGATTTCAGGGTTTGTGGAGTATGTAATGCAACAATTATGTCGCAAAGCCTCGCCGCCCTGAGCTTTGGCGAAGCCTGGAAAATGAATCTGTTAGTGGTCCGTCTAAACTGTTTGGTTTCAGAGGAGCATTTATTGTTAAGAAGTGTAGAGATCTTGGATAGAACAGTTTTCCTTCTACTTTGTTTTCCATGTGTACTCCCTTACAGGGAAAAGGAAACAGAATAAAAAAAAAAAAAAATTGTGCTCAGCATAAACTCATCAGTAATGGCTGTTTGAATCTTTGATGTGGCAACTTCTGTTTTTTATCAACGGCAAGCCTTTTTTCCCTTTTAATGGAAACAGTTTGAACTCAAATGCACGAGCGAGTACATCTGCATGATGCAGACAGCATCGCAGTCCCCAGCGCTGAATCATTTCCATGGTGTTAAACGATTCTTTCCCAAAAGCTGATATAAAGCCAGATAATTGAAGCAAACATGGGGAGGCTCTCTGATAGGGGAGGCAGGGTGCTTCATTAATGTTTGTGTTGACTTACAGAGAGTAACGCTGGCCCTCATTGCTCTTTAATAGCACCAATTAGCACCATGGCTTCATTTTCATGCTTAATGTCTCTCGTTTAAGAGCCGAGCAAAAAGCCTGCAGAGTTAATCACAGAGGGGAACTGGGTGATTTCTGTTTCCCGTTCCATTCTTGTCTTTTTAAGCAAAGATGTTTTCGGTTTTAGAACTTTTTATTTGAGGAAGCAACGTCAAAGTTTAACTGATGTTAATATTCAGTGGTTTATTAATTGCAATACCGATTAAAGCTGCAGTATGTAACCTCTATAATTTTATTTTAATTTTTTTCACGTTTGTTAAAACTGTCATTATGTCATAATCTGTGAAAAAAATCGAGTTCCTCCACCTCCTCCTGGAGCTCATCTGCAGAAATGCACTGCTCCCAGTTAAAAACATCCAATCACAGCCAGGAGAAAAGTCTTAATTCTGTTAATCATCCTCATGTACGTGCTGCTCAATGGGCTCACGGTGGAGAAACAACTTACAGTTACAAGAAAATTGTTTGTCTATCATCACCAGCCTTAGCATTTGTGGCAGCCTCTGCTGTCAGGAAGAAGCTTTAGAATAGCAGAGAGCAAATGGGAGGGTGTGAGCAGCTTGTCTACCAATATGATTGACAGCACTAAGACCTTCCTGGCTCTGATTAGTTGTTTCTGACCAAGCAATGTATTTCCATTGTTAACTCTGAAAGAACTGGCACAGATTAGAGGAGCTCGATTTTTTTTTTCACAGATTATCCATCTCATATCACTATCAGAACATGGTGACAATTTTTTTTTATTTTTATAGGTTTTGTTGGCTCTAGTAGTTTATATGTGCTAGTTGTCAGATGGGAAAGTAGGTTGTGAAAGAGGGGGAAGACATGCTGCACAGGTCATCGGGCCGGGACTCAAACCCGTAGCAGCTTCATACACGGGTCATGCTTTACCTCTGCGCCACTGCCACACATAGTAGGATTTTTTTTTTTATATAAATACTACAACTATATTATTTCTACATGATAGTGCCATTTGTGCGATACAAGATTTGAAGTTTCTAAGACATGAACATTGCAGAAAAATCCGGTGACTGTTCCAACTGTTCCAGGCCTGCTTTACTTTAGTTCATACTATTGTGATATTGCCTCATTCGATGGTGCTGCTCATTGCTTGCAGTGCTTGATTCTGAGTAAACTATAACTTGCAGCCACTTCCATAAGTTATGGCACCCATGGTGAGGAAAGCGTTTCAAGCCTTAAAATAAAATATTTTACTATACGAGCAAAATCTCACACTTAGAATGTAGAGAAAAGATTTTAACCTTCACTTTTGTTCAACGGGGAAAACAATCAACAGTAAGACTTTTTTTTTTTTTTTTTAACAAAAGCTCAATGGTGACAATTATTGATAACTACAAACCTATGAAAAAAGGGCTACCTACTTAAACTAATTAATCAAAGCAGCAGCCAGGAGGGTGAAGGTGACTGGAGGACCAGCAGAGATCCACGGCTCAGGCCAGACACTGCAGACGGTCAGTTGTCCTTCTCTTTACAAATCATCTCTTATGGAAGAGAGGTAAGGAGAATACTATTACTGATATAAATCCTTCATAAGTTCTGTTTGCACCAACATTGCACATCACAGAAAAGTGGAATAAAATTAACTCGGTAAATAAAACACGTAAACTTTCCTTTGAGCGTCACCATTATTGTCTTGGTCTATCAATAAATAAAAAAATATTGATACTTATGATGTCACTCTGTAAAAACAGGAAACAAGTACATCTGCTTTCATTTGAAAAATATAAAACTTTAATAAAGGCTACATCTCTCAATAATTACAATAATTATAGATCCATGTAAATCTTTAAATGAAACTCTGTATATAATGTATAATTTACAGTTTAGATATTATGAACCAAAAACAACAACCAAAAAAAGGCCATGGTGTAAAAAAAGGAACGCAAACAAAAGAAAAAAAACAAAACAGAAAAAACATGATTACAGGACATTATTAAAAGCATAAAAATATCTTCTCAACATAAAACCCTTCTGAAAACCAAGGGATATATATTAAAACCCTGAAACAGGGTAGCACATGGTATGGCATCCATGTAGGCACAGGTGCTGTACTCAAGAAACACCAGCAGTCATGTGTCTGTGTGTTTCAGTATTCATATTTCAGAATGCATAATTACAATATACGCAGGAGCTCTGCTATATTCGGTGTTACTGTAACAACATTCAAAAGATACTGGAGCGGAAATTCTTCACGATGTTTTTGCTGTTTTGTATTTTTTAAAATTTTTGTTTCTTTTTTTCCCTTCCCGCACACGTCGACCGACTTCGTCGAGAGGTCGCTCTCAGTGGCTCAAACTGATTCTTGTTAGCATGAGTTATTTCGGTGTGCGGGCTGTAAACACTGTCTTTATTAGGCCTTCTCTCCGTGTGAATCTGCCCACCCCTCCATCCGGCCTCCTACCCCCTTTACTTCCCATCCCTGTGCAATGCCTGGTTTACAAACAAAGGCACAACAAAAAAAAGATTGAGCTCTGTCGCTAAAGAGGGAAAGGCAGGGAGAAAGGGAGGGACGGGGGGGGAGAGAGAGAGACAATGAATGCTGGGAGATCCTGGTGTGACAACTCTGAACAAAACTATCAGCAGCATATAAAACTGGGATCGACCGTGAGCGTAATGAAGCTTTGAGCTGGACCCACGCTCAGGTCGTTATATTGGGTCAAAAGTGGCAACAAGGCTAGTGTGACGACCTTTGTGGAACATAAAAACGGACAAACATGAAACGGCATCACTACAGTATTCTCCCAACATTCAAAGCAGCTTGATCATTGGCTGGAGACGGGGAAAGGGGGCGGGGTCAACGGATTAAGCGATGGAAGGGGAGAGGGAAGGGTTATTTTAATAAATACTAAAAAAAAACGTTAAACTCAAGACAAAAAGGATTAGATATACATATATAGATATATATGTTCATCTCTCTATATATCTATATATATATATAAAATATGTGTATATATACACATGTATGTATGTATATGCACACGTATGGGCGTTTCTGTTGGCGCCTGCTTAGCCCTCTGCACAGGACACCATCAGTCTGCCGTCGTGTCGCAACTCGACGGTTTCTTCAGTGGTTATCTTCAAGAGGAGTCGGGGTCTCTCCTCCCCCCTGGCCTCCGATTCTTGCGTTGGTCTTCAAAGTTTCGTCCCTTTGTGTGATCTAAGGCTGATTGGTTGAGCGAGTCAGGGAGGGGGCGGCTCCTCCTCTGAGTTCGGCATACTTCATTGGCTCGTCTTCCTTCAATCGCTTTTCTTGTGCTGGATATATTAACTCTGTTTAGCTTAACAATAAGAAATATATATATAAAAACAAAGAAAGTCCAGAGGTTTTTTTTTTGTTTGTTTTTTCATAGAGTCCTTTGCTCAAGTTCTTAAGGGAAAGCTTAACTTGTGGTTGGGCGTGGGAAGGGCACTGGTTGTTTGTGTTATTGTTGGGGGTTTTTTTCAGTCCATCCTCTCCACTTTGCCCAGGACCTTGCCCTCATACATGGGCAGCACAGTGGCATCTTCCCACACTTCCTCAAACACCGCTCCACACTCAAACTCATCGCTCGCCTTCTTGAAGTAGTACCTGAGGAGGGAAAGAAAGAAAAGAGACACACAAAGAGAGAAGTTTGTGATTAGAAAACGCGTAGGTGAGTGTTGGGAAAGAAAAGAAAACTAAGCTCAAACAATAGCTGACAGAGCGTCAGCAGGAGGGCAACCGATACATTTCATCTTGTTCTAAACAGCTTTGAGGCTCCTACACGACTACTTACGTGTACACGCTCCCTTTAGTCCAAATCAAACACTCACACTCTCTCAGAGCCAGAAATGGATCTTGTACAAAACAACTTAGTCATAGCCTTCAATGCCATCCCTGAACACTTCAAAGGTAGAGCCTGACTCCACATCGCACCGCTGCGCAAACACAGCTGAACCTCTCGTTTAAACACCGCCTGTGATAATTCGAGCCGCTAAAACAGTCTCGTCCACGAGCGCTCGGCTCCTCGTCGCAGATCTGTCCTGCCAGGACTTATTAAAGTTGAAGGGTTAATTAGAGGCTGTCCTTAAGCACCTCCTCCCTCTCCCTCTCTATGGCAGCATAGAGAGAGACCTCCATGCCGCCTCCACCACCACCTTCCTTCCTCCCAGTGTCTCCATGGCTTCTAATTGGGCTTGTTGTCAAATCAAGGGGCTCTCTGTCACACAGGTTGACGTTTCAGGTGCCCGAGAGTCTGCCTGCGACTGCACTCCACCGCCTGCCTCAAAACCTGAAATTCTTCAGACACAAACACGCGCTGTGGAAAGCTTCCAATCGAAACGGTGCTATTTCACACTTACAACACTCTTCAGTGTGGATGCAGCATTTTCAGGATGAGTGAGAGGTCGGGGTCGGTAAGAGATTCTCATGTAATAACCCTATGAACTGTAAAATAATGTTCTGATGAGACCAGAGTGCAGAAGTTTTTCAAATATACTAAACAAAGAAAGTCTTACCAAATATATTATGCCTAGATTTTAGTGCAAATTTCTTAGTACACTTGAATTAAGACAAACTTATCTTGTAAGTAACTTTTCAGCAAGATATAGGAACTTATTTTAAGTCAATAATTCATTAATATTGATATTAAAAAAATACTAGTTCCACTAGCAGATTATTTTACTATTTCCCACGTTGTATATAAAATAATCTGCCAGTGGAGCTAGCACTTTTCCATTAATATTAATGAACTATTTACTTAAATTTTTTTTATGTTTTTGCAGAGTAAAAGTGCAAAGAGTGATCATATTCAGATCTTAGATCGCTAGACTTTCAGGAGAGCTGAACATAGTTCAGGAAAATTGCTCCGTTTTCTTTTCTCTGTTACAGAACACTCTGAATTTTGAAATGTTGGCAGCATTTCGAAAGTCTGAAGTGAAGATAATCAACATTACAATAACATACAATAATGCTAATGACTTTTGCATTCGACTATGTAAAATTCTGAAGTGAGAAATAAAATCACAACCCTTCAGTCACTTTCTCTTTGGATAGAAGGGTAGAAAAAAAACATGATGTTCTAATATTCTTGTAGAAGTCAAAAAAAATGTTGTCAAAACTCGCCAAAATCAATATGAGCAGCACAAAAACTGGCGGCTGGAAGCAGGCCACAAAATGTGGTGCATCTGCAGCAGCGGTTCAGCAAATGTGTGCAACAGTTTGGACGACGGACCTCTGCCCTCAGACGGTATTCCTTGAGGTCACGGGTCACCTCGCTAACCCGCTGCTCTTCTTCTTCACACAAGCGGAGATAACTCCCCAGGCTAGCTCAGTCCCAGTGGCTGTGAAGTCTCCTGATGTTTCTAATGATTCTAGTCTCTGCTTTAAACCCAGCAAAAAGATCAGCAGGAGGGGATTTAATGATAAGCTTTGTAATGGAAAAATGCCTCATTTTGTCCATGTGTGCCTGCATTCGGAATATAAAACGGAAGAAAAAAAAAGTAGGGGGAGCCGAGTGTTTTATGAGCTCAGCTTAGAGTCATTCAAACAACACATGTACGGGGAGGGTGTACATAAATATACACATACGTTGTAGTTTTTTGATTGTGATCGCAGACGAATGTGAAGGAGGTTTGCTTCATCACAGCTGCAGAACAGGCAGCACCATTAATGTGACAAAAAGCAAAAAGCTTGTAATCAAACTGCATTTCTAACGATAAAAAAAAAAGTTCCATCTGTTGTCTAACTTCTTCTGGGCATGACTCAAATGCTTTCAATTATTTATCTTTCTTGTTTTATTCTTCTCACAAAAACAGCCACACTACCCATCTTAATCTAACTGGCATTTAAATAAATAAATAAATAAATAAGACTACATTTTATGCTCACAAATAGTTCAAAGTCATCACTTTGTTGCAGAGGGAGAGCGACAGAAGGAGTCTTTCCACTGGAACATGTTTTATGTGGCAGGATTTTTCTCTCCTCACAACATCTGGCACCAATATTGTCTGGCAGAGCTGCGGAGTACTGTTCTCTGCTGAACCGCTGCCATGTCCAAATTAACCAACTCCACACATTCTGCTGCCATTGAAGCCAGGCGCTTCATCCCCCACCCCCTGTTCTCACAGGCTCACTGAAGAGTTATGGGATAGCTGGGGGAGCGCTGGCTTGTTTGCGAGCGTTCTCCTCTGCTCTTGCCTCACAAACAGATGTGACTGCAGAGGCTTCACTTGCTGAAATACCACAGTCGTCCCCTGAAACAGGTATTTCAGTAGCTTCAGCGGCTAATCTTCAGCACTTGCTGGTACTTACAGCTGAAGTTACTTCTGAAAGTCCTGATGTTGGGAGTTTGGCTTCATTGTGTGATACCGACAGTGGCGGCTTTATCGACGTGCCCAATACCTTCACCAGAACGAGGTGCTTAGTGCAGCGTTCGATTTCAATGTCTGATGCAATCGTCTGGCGGAGGAATTTGAAGGCATTGCAATGGTCTTTGCACACAAAATAAAATAACCTTAGCTTCAAAGCCATATTTATTAAGGCTGCCTTAGCATGTAAATCAGGACCAGATGTGAGAAAAATTCACTCCAGATCCTCTCTTTCTCTCCCCCTCTTTCTGAAAAAGCTCTAAGTACAGTGGATGAGCCCGGCTTAGTTTCCTTGTCAGCTTTCAGGCTCCAGTGCTTCACACATACAAACAAGAGCAGTATAAAAAAAAACTCAATGGGGAGCTTTCTAAGTCCATCTACTGTGATTCTAGTCCCGTCCCAACAGGTGCCATTAATCATAATTCAGTGTTAGAGGTGCACCAAAAATCGGCACCAAGGAGCAGCTGTTGGATGGTTTTCAGTCTTGTCGGCTCTTTTTTCAATCCCTGAATGCACCGTTTAAGCAGTTGGTGGTGAAAAAGCTACAGTTAAGTTAACCTTAATGCTACATATTTAATGATTAAGCAGGTGGCCAGGGGTCAAAAAAGAAGGAATAAAAGGAAAACATCTCCCAACATGAAGACATATAACATATTTTCAATGCTGGTAAAGACAGCTCTTAAGAGAAATCAGAATCAGCGTAAATATGTACCAGCAAGTGAAAGCTTGAGATTGAAAGTCAAACACAAATTTCGGATCAGTCCAAAGTCGTTTGTAGCTTGATTTGTGGCGTCGCAGCAGCATATTTACCGGTAGTTGCCTTTCTTGCTGAGCTGTTCTTTGAAGTGACCCAGGGTGAGGCAGTGGGTCTTCATCATGCTGCGATAAGGAATTTCCTCGCCACAGAAAAAGTATGTTACCACCAGCTCCTTAGACCTGAAAATACAAAATAAAATCAGCTTTTAGATAACTACTTAAAAGTTATTCTTTTTGGTTCTGGTGGTGCGTGTGTCTTTGGGAAAATGGTGAGGCTTATGGATATTGTACTTAAGCAGGATTAATGTTGAATGACTAAAACAGCAAAACAAGAGAGGTCTACTGCTCATTACATGAAGGACGTGAGAACGCCTGGGAGGAAACAGAGAAGCCCATGTTTCTTCACCAAAAATCAAATCTCAAATATGAATCTAATCCAATATAATTTGGGAAATTAGAAAGCAAGTGCGCATAAAGTAAAGAGCAACTAAATCAAAGTAAAGAAACAGAGCTGGGATTAATCAGGGCCAAGGAATACGTACTCTTCAGGATTGGTTTGAGAGGAGCCTGCACCGGTTCCAGCAGGTGGATGGCTCCTGTCTCTCTGAAGGCTGCTAGACGCTGTTGAATGCCTGTTAGAGAGACCCGATTTAAGAGCCTAACCCATCAATCAGTTTGGGTACAGTCAATAGGATGTTAAAGCTGCAGTACGTAACTATTATAAAAAAGAGATTTTGCCCATATTTGTTAAAAATGTCACCATGTCGTGATAATATAGTATGAAATTGATAATCTGTGAAAAATAAATAAATAAATAAATAAATAAAAAAATCAAGCACCACCAGTTCCTCCCAGTGCTACTATTGGGGTCTACACAATGCACCGCTCCCGGTTAGAAACAACCAATCAGAGACACGAGGAGGGTCTTAGCGCTGTCAATCACGTTTATGAACATGCTGCTAAATGTGCTAATAGTGAAGAAACAACTTATTGCTCCAGGAAAACTGTTTATCCGTCATTATCAGTAGCCATGCTAACTATCCTTAGCATTTGTGGCCCGCTATGTGGTGGTAAACCAGCTACAGTGTAGCAAAGAGCAAGGGGGAGGATATGAGCAGCACATACACAAGAGTGATTGACAGTGCTGAAACCCTTCTCCTGGCTTGTTTGGTTGTTTCTGACTGAGTGGTGTATTTCTGCAGTTAGTACTGGGAGCACTGGCAGAAAACAGGAGCTCGAGTTTCACAGATTGTCTTATTATACTTTCACAACGTAGTGATAATTTTGATAATTTTAAGAAACATGTAAAAAACATATGTTTTTATTAAAGTTACATACTGCAGCTTGAAAGGAATACGATTTTCTTCACGAGTAAGCATACTACCTCTGCTTTGGCGGCTTGGAAACCTCTTCCAGTCTGCGACAAGCCTCCTCAAGCTGTGCCAGGGTGTTAGGAGGGGGTAAGGGTGGCATAGCAGGGTCCTGGATGAAAGGATGGCCCGGGTGATGGCCACGGAGGTGACTCCCGTTGCAGGTGCCAGTTCCACCCCAGGTGTTGGTCCTAGCAGGCAGGATCTTGGAATCGAGAGGACTGGACTTCTTTAGGCCTTGAGTGCTGTTGAATTGATTGAGGAAAATGCGGGTAAGTACAGGACGTGACTCAGACCTTTTGGTCGTACAGGTGGTGTTGCGACCCTTGCCTGTGGGGCTTGTGCTTGCCCTGCCTCTCGCTCTCCAGGATCCACTGCCAAACATTCTGAGAGCGGTCGGTGGAAACCATGGGAAGGCATGGTGAAGACACACCCTCATCGGACGCCTTCACTGGTCGTCCGGACAAAGTGCTGCAGCGACTGAAGCGTTAAACATGGAGCCATTAGGTCTTTTAAATAGCAAAACACAATGATAGATAGGAGGGGTAGCTAGGATGCTGAACTCACGCAGGTGTGAAGTCGGAGTAATTTGCGCCCCCTTGAGGGCAGAGGCACTGCACGCTCTGAGCCGCTTCGGTCTCAATCTGCTCCTTAGTTTTGGGCCCAGGATGGTGATGGTGGATGTAGTGGTGGTGAATGTGCTTCGTGGACTGTCTGCCTGTCACCAGAACCTTAGCGGACCCTTGATAAGCACCAAAAAGAGTTGCATGGCCAGAGGAGACCAGAACGCCTGTCTGATCCGGGGAGCGGGAACGTGGCGAGTGCCGGACGACGCCAGGCGACTGGCAGCCGGGCGTCTTCAAGACACGGGAAAGGTGCTCGTCTAAGATGGCCTGGGGGTCTTCCTCACATTGGCTTGTGGATGGCAGCAGGGGGTGATGAAGGGAGCTGCTGCTGCTCAGGTCGTTGCTTTCCTCCCTTTCGTCCTCCTGCAACCCAAAAAGAAACAGCGATTAACAAAACAATAATCACATATTGTTGAGGAACTTCTCTGTCAGCTTCCCATCGACTTCTCTCAGCCGTCCTGTGAAGTCAGAAAGAGCAAATGCCTGAATAACTTGATGTGAGTTTTCTCCTTTGCTGCACTGTTATCTTCCCTAACAGGCTTTGGGTGCGCTTCATCTATAATGCAGAATCTGCCTGTGCTTCACAAAGAAACTGGCACTACACATATTCAGCAAATGTGCCACTGGAGAGTAACTAAGTGCTATTTGAAGGCACTTAAAGTGTGTCTAGAAACATAAGTTTGAAAGTTCCTCTTTCCAAATGAAATAGGAGAGAACACAAAGGAAAAGTGAAGAAGCAGCTAAATCCAGACAAACTTTGCAATCCCATGGCGCGTACCCTGTTCTTCGTCATGCTAAAGCTGGCGTAAAGGCATTTGTACTGAAGTTTAGAACTGCTGCCTGAAATTAATTGGATCCAAGTTTGAATTTACAAAGTGGGAGGCATGCTTTAAGTAGCTGTTAAGACTATTTTTGAGGAGGCATAGCGCCTGGCAGAAATATTCACACTCTTTAAACGTTCCACATTTTTGTTGCTTCACAGGATACGGTTCGCATATGGAAGGATGTGTTCTGGTCAGATGAGGCTAAAGTTTAACTTTTTGACAAACGTATGAAACACTGTGTGGTAGAGAAATACGTTGAGCACAGCAACCCACTGAAAAACACAGAGGTGGCAGAAATGTGGCTTAAAACATCTGTTAGAATGGCCCAGTCAAAGTCAAGACCAAAATCTAATTTATAATCTGTGAACAGACTTGAAAAATGGATATTTGCAAACACTATGCAACCAGCCTCATTGACCTTAGCTATATAAATGAAATTTGGAAACAACATATGTGATTCTAAAGTAGATTTTGTGCTGGTTTGTCACATAAAGATCACTAAAATAGAAATTGTGAAAAGATAACACTTCTGGAAAAGCTCTGTATTTGTAAATGCTCACCTCCTGGATTTGCTGCAGCCTCTCCTCCAGAGAGCTCATCGTGTCCTGCTCACGCTTCAGCTTCTCCAGTTTGGCGATGAGCTGGGCAGCAAAAGCTGAGGGCTCGACTGGGGTCATCTCTTTAGGCAGCCGGTGTGTCCTCTGCGGGGTAAACAACACAGGGAGGGGAGGGACACTTTAACAAGTGTGCAAGTGTGGCTACTTGGTGTTTCAGATGGATGCAATATGGTGCATTAATCCATTGCCCTTGCCCTAATCCTATCTCGTTCCAAAAAGCCTGTTACTTTTCCAAAAAAAGGGACCTAATACACACGCCCTTGCCCTCAAGCTAACCTGAGCCTTTCTTGCTGCCCGTCCCGTCCCAGATCTTCTCATGCCCAGTGCCCTTGGCGGTGCCAAGCTGCCGGGTGAGGGGAAAAGACGGGGGTAGCAGTAGCGGGGTAGCAGTTGGTCTCGCTCGGAGGGGAGGCCCCCTGCCTGTACCCTCTGTAGCCCGACCAAACCATCAGCAAGGCAGCCTCTGAAGTCAGCACACTTCAAAGGGCCCTTGTCAAACATCAAACGCACACTAGGGGTGGGAGGGACACGCGGCTTTAAATCTCCGAATAAAAGCCAGATATCGACGGAGAAGAGAGCGAGTGTGCGTGTGAGGGTGGGGGGGGGGAGTGACAAAATTAACAGCATGAAGGGAAAGGAAGAAGATTGAGATGTGTGTGTTTGTGGAGTGGCATTGGTGGGAGGAGAGAGAGTAAGAAGACAGAGGAGTCAAATACTGGGAAGATCTGAAGGAAAGTAGTAATTTATTTCCAGGCTGCATGCAGGGCAGCTCAGAGGTACTCTAGTCACATTATCCTCCTTTTACTTTAACTATATGCGCTGGCTTCTCTTTCTCCATTTCATACTATTTTTTTGTTATTTGGCACACTGGCTTTCTTGATTTTGACTTTTTTTTGTTGTTTCTCTCATCTCTTTGTAGACACGATAAAGGGAAGAAGAAAAAAGGCAAGCGGAGCTACTGGCAAAGGAGCGCCAGCCCTGCACGGGGCCCCCGCTGCCTGGGGCTGGTGCATCATGGGAGACAGAGCCATCTCCAAATCAGGAGGGAGACATTAAAGAAGAGCAAGTGGAAAAGAAAGAAACAGAGAGAGAGAAGGATAGACTGAGAGAAAACTGGGAAAAACAAAAAAAAAATGCATGCACAAACACACACACAAACACATTTCCTCCACAAACACATACCTGAGTTTGGATATGGAAACAAAAGAAATGTGTGTTTACTTTCCTCCTTCCTAATCTGTGTCAACATGTTTTCACCGAGTTCTTTAAAACATCTTGCAGCAAGTTCAGCAGGTCAGAAAATATCTCAAATCAACCAATCTACACTGTCTGGTCCACACACACAAAAAAAGAAATTAAACCAAATACACGATCTTGAGGAATTCCTGGTCTGTAATCTGATATCATGACGATTGTTGACATGTTGTTATGGAGACAGAAAGATTTAAACTATTTCTATTATAATAGCCACAGAAGCAACTGAAATAGAAATATAACAGACATTTAGACATTAAAGTATGCAAAGATATTTATTTTAAGGATTTTTTGGAAATATACAAAGAACTGAATTTGTCATACTCTGAAAAGAAACTGAAACTCAGAATGTAGATTCTAACAAAGACAAACTTACAGGAAAGTGGGGTAGCGTAACTTGGCCATTGATCTTAACGTTACGATGCATCTCTCGCTGCAGCTGCTTCTTGCTGCACATCTTGTAAGGAGGGATTCCATCTCTGCAATAGAAGCAAAAGATACCAATCATTTAATGTTGTAAAAAGTAACTAAAATCCAATAATAACCTATTTATTTTTGTAATATGCTGATCACTGTATCAAAATAGTTCTGCAACAACTGCGCTAATGTTTTTTTATTTATTTTTTTTTATTTAAAGCACCATAAAAGAATACATAATAACAACCAATGTTTACTTTCATAACGTTGCTGTTTGTGTTTTGGGATGGGGTACCATGCGGTATTTGTCCCGTCACTAACAGTGAAAGTGATGCAGTGAAAGATTGGGGTGTAGAACTGAAAGCAGAGATGCAATATCAGCTATTGGCAATAATAGTAATATTTATACCAGATATTATTATCGTTCCAGACTTTCATATCTGAATATTTAGTGCAGAGTTTAAATTTTCAACCTTTATGCATGATTAACATGGTTGATGTTGTTAGCATAGCTAGCATTAGTAAAATACCAGTCTCCATATTTGTTTCAGGATTCAGACCCTTATCTTTACTCTGAGGTTTTCAAAAGTTCCATCTCAAACAAGTTTCATTATATAGTAATTTCATTACAACTTTGCTGTGCAGTTTACTGTAATCTGATTTAGTAATCTGTTGCTCTTGGCCTGCTCTCTCACAGCCAGAATGAATGACAGGCATGTTTCTACATGGAGAGAATATGGTTTGATTTAAAATAGCTTCTTAAATCTAAGTGTTTACTTTTATTTAATACCTCACTGATACGGAAAATAATAACTGAGTCTTCACTCAATAACAGCTTCCACAACAAAGAGTGTTGTAGTTAGCATAATCTGGTAGCTTGTGTATGGTGCATTAACTCAGTGGTTCCCAAAGCGTGGGGTGCGCCCCCTAGGGGGGCGCAGTGCCATTGCAGGGGAGGAGCAGGAAGCGCTATGGATGAATGATAAAAAAAATAAAAAAAACAGTTACACAAAAGTGTTTCACTGTAAAGATAGTTTGTAGTGTGTTTTGTTGCAACCTGAAGTGTGAAATAAACTTCAGTGGAGTTTGAAAACAAAATGTGTGTATAGGTTTATGCCTGGTTGAACGATGTGTGTGCCCAGTTGATTTTCTTTTTCTTTTTTAGGGGGGGGGGGTTGTTGTAATCCATAGGGGGGCTCAGAAAATCTTTGGGAACCACTTTATTAACTGATCTGAAAATATTCAAATTTTCGAGTTTCAGACTGGCCAACGGACAGGACCTCATCAAAATTTCAAAATTTATGAATTCAGTTCAGCAGAGGACTTTTCAGTGCATCTCAGACATTAATACAACCAAATGCTCAGGCAGCTCTTAAAAGTCAAGATAAATACAGAAACACAGAACAAAACATAAAAGAAAATATGATTTATCTACTCTGTTATTCAAACTGAGGGGAAAAAAATGTTAGTGAGAAGCTACAAAAGACTAAAGCAGCATGCCAAATGGTACTCAGGTTCTTTTTGCTTTACATCTATAGCTGTTCATCTAGCTAGATGAAATAGAGATGTTTAGCAAGCAACACTAAAACTCTCTGGACAATTAAGAATTTATTCTGGGAATCTAATCCTCCAATTCTGTCTGCCGGCTTCCTCCAGTCAGCTGCCACCTACTCTCGGCCAATTATTGCGGCCGCTTTGGCCGCTCAGAAGTGTCTGACCTAGCCCAATCGCTACTTTTTTTTCTGCTGCCTCTTTGAAATCTCACACTCATGCACATATGCACCCGCTGCCATCTTCGTTTGGCAAGCGCTCCGCAGCGAGCCTCTGATCTCGGCAACATCAAAAGGCTGGTTTGTAAGATAAGGTAATGTTTGAAGTTGGTGCAGCAGCATTCCCCAGCGTCCAAGTAAATCCATAAATAAGATATAAGCAAAAAAAGAAAAAAAAAAATCCCATCCTTCCACCATCACTACCACCACCCTTTCTCCTCTTTCTAAAATCCATCTCTTTTTGTTCTTTTTCTGGGAAATTAAGATTCAAATTTGCTGACCGTCTTTTAACTGCTAATCAAGCTGTCCTCTGGAATGAAAAGGAGGCAAGGATGTGCTAAAGAATACGACTTTGACAAGTGATGCTGTTCAGCAGTTAGCTCATTTGTTTCATCTGAGGAACTTTATCACATTTAGTGCCAGAGAGATTTGATCATGGACACAAGGTTGGCAATGTGGCCTATGTTGATTCTTCTACCTCAAATTCAACGCTTCCCAAACTACAACCTGAGACAACAAGCCGTAAGCCCTGAAGAAACAGGAAGTAGCTATGGGAAACTCAACCTGAACTCCAAAGTTAGCAGCAAACAAAGCCTAACCAACTGCTCCCTGACCGACTTCACTATTTATCAAAACATCCCAGACCATGTGACTGGACAGCAAGAGAATGGTTTCCTGGCCCTCACTTTTATGGGGATCTCCTATTCAGCGGTGCAAGTCATTTTCAAAGCAGCTAGCCACCCTCTTATCCTGCTAAGCTCCCCTCACCTAACAATAGGCTGAAAGCGATTCGGTTAAGCCCTTTATACTCTGTGCACTTTATTTTCTCACTCCCTTGCACTTGGGAGCCTCGCCACTCTTGCTTACAACTCTGGAAGATGGAGGAGAGAAGCTGCATGGGTAAACTAGGCTGATCAGGAGGGGAAAGGGAGGAGAAGGGGCGGGGGTTCCTTACGTCTTGCCCCGGGGTCTAGAAATGAGTAGCCCCCGTGAAAGCCTCACAGACACATGATCTCAGCACACTGCAGAGGCCGGTGGCAGGAAACCGACCCACCATGTGAGTAAGCCGCCTTTCATTTGGTGCCAACATTTTTTCAATGAGTTTGTCTTGAGACCCGAATGGACAACCCCCCACACCCCTCTTTACTCTTCTTACTCCTGCAGGTCTTCAAAAGGGAAAAGCGATTAGATAATATGAAAAAAAAGAAGAAAAAAGTCTGGTGGCAGAAGGGTGGGTGGGATGAATACATATCAACATTGAGGAAATGAGGCAACGCCCCCACCCACATCAGGATGTCTTTTTTTTTTTCCCTTGTTCCAGCCTGCAACACATCAGAATAAACTTCAAAAGGCCTTCAGACGTAATGACTTTCCCAGAGTTATCTCCCCTGAGGCCATAGTAACAACTGCACATTAATAGAATTACCTGGAGTCAATCACAGAGGATAATTAAAATACATTACACACCATTATTCTTCGGCAGCGCAGTCCCCTGGTCCCAAGGAAAAGCTAAACCTGTTGGATTACAAGGCCAAATATTTTTCTTTACACCCCTGGACTTTTTCCTGGAAAGGTGTTGACTGACTTCTGGCCGAGGCTCATTCAGATACGATGGAAGTAATAAATTGCACAGAGCTTTGGCTGCGATCGCCTGCATAGAAATGAGCCTCCCAAAAACGCTGCAGTTTCATCATTTTAGGACCTGCATAAAAGCTCAACACTTACACACTACTGTCAGTCATCGACAGGGAGTCGTCTGTGGCTGCATCGCTGGAGATCTCGCTGTCGTTGGCACTGGTGGCGGGGGCGAAAATGTAGCCGGAGTTGATGAAGTACGGGCTGGCGGGGTCTCCTCGTCGATGGGACCTGAGAGATCCAAAGATGCGTTTTTAACGTGGGTTTCTAATAAAATGTGGGTGTAAAGGGTCTCAACAGATTTTTCTCTTCAAAATTTCACACACCATTTTTACGGATTCACCAATAAATCGGCAAGAAATTGGACCTCTCTTTCTCTTGATCAGCGCAGAAAGATGACTGATGAGCCGAGGGCTGAGAATTTCTTTATTACTTATTAAATACAGTAAAACCAAAAACTCCAACCAGGTTTTGGTCAGTAAAAAAAATCAACTAGAATATAATCTACTACTATCAAAATCAAAGAACAGGTGTAACATTTTGTTTCTCTTTTAGTGCAATAGTGCTCAAGAGAAAAAAAAAAGATCAGAACCAGTAAAAAGTGGGATCAGAAAGTCAGACCTCAAAAAAAAATAAAGAGTAAATTTATTTCAGGGAGTAAACGCTTGATCTCTATCTGTTTTCATAACATGTGAGGAATATGAATAAAACTCATTTACCTAGTTTGGTTTTATTTTCTGGATGTTCCACAAATGATGGAGCACAATTCTCAAGTTGGCTGCATTTTAAGTGAATTTTTTCTTTTTTTCAAATCAACTCTAAATAAAAGTGTAACACACCTAAATTTGATTTTAATCTAGACTGGATTTCCTAAGGTAAATTTAAATCCTTTAAAGTGAATCTTGGACTTTTGTTTACATGCTTTACTTTTAAGAAAAAAGTTAATGTTGTGGTAAATCAAATAAAATCCTTTTCATTTATATATAAGTCAATGTAAAATGCACTTTCCTTAGATTTTTTTTCTAGACCACTGCTTCCCAAAGTTGGAGTATAAAAATAGCAAGTGCAATAAACCTCTTTAGAAATTAAACTGAACAAAACGGATTGTGAGAAGAATAAAAATGTATCATAAGAATGTTATTTTCAAGTAGACAAGAGTAACTATGTTGGCTGCTACTGGTGTTTCAGGTGTCACTGTAGTCCTGTTTAATGGACACAGTTTGTATATTCTATTATTGGGGATCAGATGTCTCTTCCGCTGTTCTTAGGTGGGTCAAAAGCTGAACAGTTTAGAAAGCAGAGCTCTAGGTAACAGAAACTCAAACATGTTTTCACCCTCCACTTCCTTTTTCTCCATATTTATTCATATGAAAAATAACCAAAGCAAATGTCATAATCTCCAGACTTCAAGACAGAGAAGGAAGGGTGAGTTGACAGTTTATTTGCTCTTTCCTGCTCCTGTTGGTGTGAAGTCAAACAGCTCTGAGCTTGTTTTGCTGATGTCCTCTGCAGATTTCTGTAATTAGACCGGCGTGTGTGAGAGACGTCCAGCAGGAATGTGGCATCAGTGTTATTCTACAGGTTGTTGTTTACTTTCATGTTCTTCCTCTCTAACATGTAAGGACTGCAGCCTGTTGTTGGGCCCAGACTCCTGATCTCTCCCACTTTCACCTTCCTGATGAATTTACTCCTCCATCTCTCTCAGCCAGTCTGCCCCCCTTGCCACCTCTTCCCTGCCTTCCTAAAGTCTCTCTGTCTCTTTGCTCTCTATCCTGCTGTGTTGCATTCCTGCTCCAGGAGTGAAGGGGTGGACAGGGAAGGAGAGGAAGGGGGAACTTGAGCTTTAGAGAGGGAGTGAGAAGGAGAGAGGGAAAAAGGGGGAAGGAGGGCCCCTTTCTTTATGAGAATGCCTTCTGCCGGGAGAGCTGAGGAGAACCCCAGCATGACTAAAGCCGTAGGCCCCAAGCACAAATCTGACCTTTGGAGGGTCCACGCAAAGAGTCAGGTATTTAGCACAGCTGGGCTCTCTGCACACCCCCTTCTCCAACTCCCCATCTTTCTTTTCTTTCTTTCATGACCCCCCCCCACCCTTCCTGTTTTCTCCCTCTTCCCCTCCTCTTGTCTTTCTGTCTCCTTCCAAAGCATGCTTAGTCTCTGTCAGACAGATTTTTCCCCCCCTCTTTCATACAGAAGAGATAAAAGCGCAGGACAGAAATGAAAGAGGAGGGAAAACACTGATGCACATAAATCCATTGCGGAGCGGGATCTGCGGTCGGAGCGGCGGAACTGAGACGAGGATGTTTTGTCGTGCCATTCCACCGCTTTGGAGTCTGGGAGTGTTGGAGGTCCCTCCGAAAAGTGACGAGAGTAGTCTGTGCATTGGCAAAATTAGTTCCACATGTTTGAGATGGAAATTGGTTGACCCACAGAGATGGTGAGGGGCAGTGGGAAAGGGGGACGAAAGGGTAAAAGGACGGTCTCTCTTTCTCTATCCCTCCCGCTATTCTTTTTAAAGAGGAAAAACAAGAACACAGGAGATCACACCAGGAAAGCAGGATATGCCCACATGTCAACAAACCCTGCACTTATTGGTTCCCCCGCTCTCCACATGGCCACTTCCAAGCAAATGAGCAACTGTTGTTATCTCACATCTGCTCCCATAAAGAACAAAAAACTCTCAGGGGACAAACTGGAGTCGAGTTATTACACTCAAACACCATTATTACACTACATTTTTTAAATACTTTTGTACTATGAATGTGCCAGTGAGGGATTCCCACAGTGTGATAACCTTGAGTAAAAAAAAAAAGAAGTATAACAGCGTCACGGTTTTAGAGTTTCAAAACAAAAATGTACAACATGATCTGACTGCTTTTTTTTCCAACAGCTTCATGTTTCCAAATTGGTTCTTTCTAGAAATATGAAAAAAGATGTAGCAGCCATTCACCAGCTGACCAGCAGTGTGCAGCAAAAGCTTGCTGAGACATAGCGCTACATCATTCATTCGTTCATCTCATTAAACCTTAGAAACGGTTCACAGAGAAAATTCCAGCAGTTTTAAAGCTGTAACTTGTTTAAAATCTGGTTAGAGCTACAAATTTAGATTAAAACTCTTTTCAAAGTCCTACTGGAAACAAATTTGCACCATCACTAGGAATTAGCTACAGCCATTTTCATACCAAAGAGCCTGTTAAATACTTTAAAGCACCTGAAGTGGTCGTTTGTTGAAATACTATAAAAACAGGAAGCCTTCCTTTAGCCAGCAACAGGTGGGGAAAGGGCAGCACTGCACTACTCTATGCTCTATTCAGTCGGCTAAAACTTCAGCCTCTCCAACACTGTGGTATCTCAAACTAAAGCTAGACTTTTCAAAACATCAGCATACCTTTTTACCAGTAACAAACCCATTTGACATGAGGGGTACAAATGATCTACAAAGTTAGCATTTTCTAGCCAAACAAGAGTATAAAGCGGTGACTGCCTTCAGATAAGACAGATTTGTTTGGTCGAATACGAAAGAAACAAGTTCTTGAATTTCCTTTGATGAAGCCTCATGCACCCAATCCAAGTTATGGAAAATCTTCTTGGCCTGAAAAGATTGCAGCTGTTGGACAATGTGTGGGATGACTTCTTAAGATAAAACTCAAATGCTTTCCACACAGCTCTGCTTTCATCTCAGACCAAAAGAGCGATATCTGCAAAAGTTAGGGTTCTTTTGCTCTTTTTCTCTTAAACTCTGTGTTTGAATTTCCAGACATTAAGTAGATTCTGTGACAGTAAACAAAATTTATAAAGGCTCAGAGAGGGCAGATTTTATATATATATAAATAAAAAATTATCATCGCACTGCTTGATGTAGCTGTAACAGTCATGAGGTTTTGGTGTCTGAATTCATTCCTGAACCGGAGGAATGGTTTCAAAGCACAGGAAACTTGAGCACACCAGCAGAGGGCTGCCTGCAAGACACCATTTACTTAAAAGGAACGCTCAGATGCATTGATGTTCTGTACCCATCCCCGCCCCCTCCACCCCTCCAACCTCTTCACTAACTGCAAGGCAGGAGGGCACAAATATACAGGCATGTTCCTCTGAGACCCTTTGATCATGTGGCTTTAACTCTCTCCCCTCAATCATTTGTGAAATAACTAAAAATGCACCAATCTGTCGTCCATCAGAATCAGCCAATTTTCTCCTGCGCTGCTCTGATCGGTTAAAGGCAGGTCAGATACATCAGGACTAATAATTCCCATCATTTCTAGTCTTTAAAACACACCAACCACCAGCTACTTTGAGTACTTTTAAGCTGAATAAAATTCTGATACATAAGGTTGCATATGTTTTGAGCCGTATGCCGGGATCCTTTTGGACACTTTTCTAGTTTGTGAAAGGTGAGCAGGAATGCAAAGGTTACCTGTAGGTCTTCTCCAGCACTTCAGCTGCTGTCCGGATAGTAGCAGTAGCCCTCAGGTTCTTCGCAGACAGTCCCACCACAGACCCCAAAGCTTTCGCTTTCAGGTCACTGCAACTCCACTCCTCTTCCTCCATGAGAGGAGGAAGATATCCGCACATCAGCTTGAGGCTGCCCAGCCCGCCGTGGTTCATGTAGGCGGCGTTCTCGCAGCCAGTGCGCACGTATTCGAGGTATATGTCAGAGGTCAGGAACATCTGGTACGCGTTCTCCTCCATGTGGGACTGGATCTCCGTCTGCGCCTGGTCGAACATGGCCGAGTCTATCTGCTGCTTCTTGATACTATCCCTTATGAAGGTCTTGGTGGCCGGTTTCAGCTGCTTCGCCACCACGCTGTTGTTCTCGATGTACCGCTTGAAGATAACTTTGGCAACTCGCAGCGTTTTGGTATCCTTTAAGTCCATCTGCCGGAAGCCGTTGCAGGCGAACCAGAAGTCCAGCGCGTCGACGCAGCGCTCCCGCTCCAAGAAGGTCCTGAACAGGTGAGCGCCGTCCAGGTCGCCGAGGAGGAAAAGCAGAGACTTGGTCCACCGAACGAGCGGCGAGTCCGGGGACGCGCTGCCCTCCGGCTCCCCGAGTCCATCCTCGTTCCTCCGCGGCATGGAGCCGACAAGAGCAGCGGCGGCGGCAGTGTCGGTGGGAAGATCTTTAACTTTACTCTGGGCTCTCATTTTGCCAGATCTGCTCGGGTTGTAGCATGACGCCTCTCCCTCCTCCCCCGGCACCGGAGGACGGGGAGCATCTTCTCGGAAGCTACCGCTGATGTGCTCCGTGAGCGCCCTGCTCATGGCTCCGGCTGCCTGTGTGAGAGTGCCGCCGTGGTGCCTCCGCTCCAGCTTCTCCAAGCTCCCCCCACCCCCCACCTCCAAAAAAAAAAAAAAAAAAAAAAAACCCCCCCGCTCACTCTTCAAAAACACCCGGGGGGCCTCCCCTCCCCTCTTCCCCTCTAAAAACCAAAAATTGATTTAAATCAAG
>CAEGAG010012929.1:0-27910 GCA_903067065.1 Brachyrhaphis terrabensis | reverse complement strand
TCTCACTCTTACCTTTTCTGCTCGAGCGCCCCTGGCGGCTGTTAGAAAAAAATGCATAAATAAGCCGCATCATTGTATAAGCCGCAGGGTTGACAGCGTGTGACAAAAGTTGCGGCTTATAGTCTGGAAATTACGGTATATAAAGATAATTGTGTGTCGCTATTGAAGAGAAGGTGGACGCAAAGACATGTGCACTCAGACATGATGAGAACATGAAATCTTCATACAGGTGGGGCTGCCAGCCACTGAGCACTGAATCAGAATAAAGTGTCTCAGTGTACCAGTGATCACCTCCTTGTGTTTCACCTACACAAAGCTCAGACAACATGAACGTCATGCAGACTTCTGGGAAGACATATCTAGCATAAAAAAATGTTAAATACAAAAAACCCAGAGTTACACATACCACATCCTAATAAATTAGATCAAGCAATTATTTTCTGTCCTTGTACAAGTATACTTCCTTTTGAAAGAAGGTGACAAAAAAACGGATACTGCCGTTCGCACTCACTTGTTCCCACAGTCAAAGAACACAACTATAAACGGGTCTCTCTAACTTCCTCTAAGTGTGTGTGTTCATGGTGGTTTGCCCTGTGTGTCTCTGTGTTGCCCTGTGATGGATTGTCAAACTGAGTGTTCCCCACCATTTGACCAATGACCACCAGCTCTCATGTGGCCCTGCGCAGACAATCGGGTACAGACTTGAATGGAATGTTTTTGTTAAATCAACATCATGCAGTTTACTTTTAATTTGTTTAATCAATTCAAATGTACTTACATTTGATCAATAAGATTGTAGAAGTAGTTCACATTTAATGTCCCCAAAATCCTTTCAGGGTGTGAAACCTGACCCCGTCAACCTCAAACCTAGCTTCAGACAAACTCAGTGTGATGAATTTCATACCGTGACATGGAAAAAAGAAAACAAAATTAAATCAGAGTTATGTCACTTAAACTGTCCAAGCCTTTTTGGAGATTAGACAAAATTAAATAACTCGGCACAGTTCACTCATTTAGACCCACAAGAAACCAACAAATGACTAGAAGGAGTGAAGAACACGGACTGTCTGCAAGAGAGGAAAGAAAATCACAAAACGTATAGAAAAATTAGATTTACAAAGATGAAGTCAGCGTACTGATGTATTTTGTAGTTTGTCAACTTTCCAAGAATGCCAACAATTGCAGAACATCATCCTGTACTGGAGACGCCTACTGATTTCTAAAAATATGTTAGGTTGGCAGTAAAGCCATGATATATTTTAGTCTTCCTACATCTTTTAAGATCTATTTTAGGAAAGATGGCATAGCATTCATAACTATAAGTGGGGAAAATGTTATAAATGTCTTTAATATCTAAGCTGAGTGCCTACATATAAATTGGTCTAAGCTTTCAGGCAAAAAAAAAAACGGGTTGAAGGTGAGAGCGGACATGAAGAGTCACTTTCATTACGACACACCTTATATAATCCTGCAGAGAGGATAAGGTGAAAATGCTTTTGCTTGACTACACCCATACTCTAATACTCTAATTCTGTGGCAGGAACAGTTTTCAGTCAACAAAGTTATTCACCACCATACTAAAGAAAATGGCCTTGAAACATTCAATCAAAATTCACAACACAAGATCACAACAGCACATCATATTGATCTGTTTGAATTATGTGGTCGCTTGCGTAACATGAGTCCTTTGTAAAGTAAGAAATATTTTTAGACATGATATTAGCTATTTACATGCATGTTTATATTTTTTTGTTTAGAAAGTTGAAAGAATCTCACCTGTTTTCTTTACATTTAATTTGTTTTCTTTCTTTCTTAAATTTAATTACCGTATCTTACAGTAACTATCTTTAAAAAAAAACTGTCAAAACTGTAAAAACAATGAAGTTTATATATTCCCCAGTATGCTTTTTCTGACAATATTAATTCAAGGTGTAATAACTGAGATCAACTATATGTTCTCTACAAACACAACCACTATCTTTGACTATGTAAAACAGGTTTATAAAATAGGGCTGTATAATAGGATGAAATTCCCATTTGATAACAATTTTTCCAATGTTCATTTTCAATGTACTTTGGGATCTTCAGTGTCTCTATTATCTGTGTATATGCTCATATGTTGTGAGCATGTACTGCACTGAGACTCAGTGAGCAGATTGAATATTTTATTGGCATCCTTTATACAGGAAACAACAGACCATACATTTTAAACAAGTTTTGCAATGATTATGTATAATGCAGCCCTAAGCAAAGGTTGTGGTATTAAGTTTATTTCAACAGATCAATTGTTGTCAAAGCAAGAAATAGCAGTGACAGTAATATCATTCGTACAGTGGTTCCTGAGGCTTTCAGGTTGTAATTACTTGGTTATTTGCATTGTTAGTGTTCAGCCTTATTATGAATTTTCTTTCGACATCATAAAAGCAGTGTATTAAATTTTACTGCATGAAATTCCCATGTTTTGTATTTTTAATATGGTTTACATTGCATTAAAGTTTCACATTTAAGACAGAGACATAATTAAAAATTAAAACAGACAGGGATTCTCGTGGCTAAATATTGCTGCTCCTCTGCTGGGTTCATCTGATTCAACCAACAACATGATCTCTTAAACTCCTGCTGGCAGACCTCCAAGTAGCTTTTAACTAAGAGGAATCTCTTGGCAGGGGATTGTAATAAAAATGTAAAGCCAATATTAAAAGCCAATAGGTGAATGTTCTTCCGAAGATTCTCTCTCACAATCTCATCCTTTCCCTTTCTCTCTTTCTTTCTTTTCCTACCTGGTTTTTGGTAACATGTAACCAGAGGCAAGTAGTAACATTTATTCTGTTACATTTACTTGAATAACCTTTTGGAAAAAAAATTTACCTTTAGAAGCAGGTTTGTTGCACTATACTTATTATTTTTACTTCGTTATTCAGCACTGCTACTCTTACTTGAGTAAATCTTCTGTATACTCTACCCACTGAATAAAAAAGACAAAAGCTTTAACCAATATGTCACAAAGACACACAGTATATGTTAAAGTGAGTCTTACTGTTTGTGCTCAATCTTTATTATTCTAATTTTATTTTCTATCTGCTCAGCCTTTTGCACCATTTGGAGGTCACTGCAAGTATTTTACCCTGTTCTGATATATAGGTACATCGCCTATTGTAAGTATTGGTTTGATAAGTTTTACATAGAAAAAAAAAATATTTAGAAAAGTATTTCTTGTTCACATAGCATTATATTTTTTGACTGTCTGAGTCTATCATTTCTAAATATTAAATAAAATGTTCTGATTTGCAAACTGGGAGTGAAAACCACTAAAAACTGTAGAACATAGAGAAATACTCAGTTCAAGTTTAAAATATTGTATTAATAGAAAGTGGGCCTCCTCACTAGGTACACTTTGTTGGTACCAGGACACTATTTTTTATTATAATCCCTCCTTGGTAGAATTGTATTTTCAGTTTCCATTTCCTAACTGATGTCTTTCAACATGTCAGATATGTTATTAAAGTATTACTGATTAAACTTTAGCTTTAATAACATAAAGGTACATCATTTTTAAAGTTTAATCAGGAATACTTTTATAACAAATTTATGTCAGATCATGATTTCTTGGTTAATGTCAAGTTGTCATAACAAAGACATTTTCAATATTGTCAACTTTGTCTTAAAAGTGTCTTGATTTACTGAATGACACTTTATGACACCAGTCATAAATATTCATGAAGACTTACTCATGTTCATGACAGGTGTTATATCATGTATATGATGGTGTTATGACAGTCTTATTCACAACCCATCAAATAAAGTGTTACCATTTCTTGTATAAACAAACTGCCATATGGTTTGCAGGTTATATTCACATTTTTATAATAAAATTTTGCTAATATTGCTAAAATTTGCAGTTTTATAAGCCATGATAGAACTATCTGGATGTTTTGGTCTTGGCCAAAATAACTCAGCTTTGTGTAGATCTCAGTGAAACCAACTTAGAGAAGTGAAATCTTTAAAACATCTGACTTTGCTTTGGAGTTTTTGGACCTATAGCTAAACAAAACATATTTGATAGCATTTGCCTAATAAATGTCTCACCTTTTACCACTGAAGACTTGTTTCTGTTCCTGCTGCCACCCAGGCTTGGTTGCTTGATGTCTTTAAAGCAAATACTTCCAATGTCCCTTTTTGAAGAGATATGAAGTTGGCATGGTATTGTCAGCTGATGTCTTTTGTTGTCTTGTCATTGTCAGTAAATATACTTTGTCACGGAGTGAGCAGAAAACAATGATGTTTTTTTTGGGGGGTTTTTTTCACTGTGATTTTGACCTCGAGGCTGTGCCTTCTCTTATCTGAGCCATATTTATAAGTGCTCCTGATGTGATGGGCAAAGAGGGTGTCCCGGGTCCTTGTTAATGGGTGCAAACTAGAGAGCAGGATGACAGCAAAGCTCCTCCAAGAGCAAGTCCTTCTTTTGTCAGACAGATGGGACACAGTCTGACTGATGTTCTGGCAGGTCCAGAGGCTCTGATGAGCCCAGCGGTTAACAGCACTTCCACACATACATCATCATACTCATTTCTCCTGATAACTGCTGTCTTCCGTGGAGCTCATGTCATCCTTGTATCTTACAACCTTGGGTGTGTGTGTGTGGGTCGGCCCTTATCTTTTATCTCCCCTCGTCTTTATGCATGAGTGACGTTTAAGATATATTTATGTCTTTCTGAGGCGAGCAGGAGAGGTCAGTGAGTGGATTTAAAGCCACGCAGGTGGAGTTAAGAAGAGCAGTGACGGTGCCACCCAGTCAGGTCCCCCTGGAGAGACAGTCACTCAGAGGGGCAACAGGAGGCACATCCATATGGACTTCTCTGTCAAAGCCACTCAGCTGTGCAGTCCATCATTATGTTGTGGGGCACAGTTAACACTGTTCTCAAGTCTAAGTGCCAGTAATGAAGTCATAAAGCCATCCACACATTACCTGTTGTTGATTACTGAAGAGCTGACATAATTAAGCGTCTGTTGCATGTCAGCGTTACATGTCTGGACCGCTGATTTTGTGATGAGGTCCACAGAAAGAAAGGCTATTTGACATTTATGGGTGTATTGGTCAGTTGTAGGTTATCACAACCAACTTACAGAAGAATTATAATTCAACTACTCAAAGACATTTTCTCTTTTGCATTAAACTTATTAGTCACAGATAAAAATACTCTTCTGATGTGCTGGCTCTTCCTTTCCTACACAATTATTTTTGTGCAAGCTGTTTAGATTACACCTAAAGAATAAGTTACTCATTTAAGGCTTTCAACATTCAATATAAAATGTGATGGACTCACATTTACCTCAGAACATGACCTGTTCCTAAGTCTACCAAATTACCAAACAGCTGGAGTTTGGATCAAACCAGGCTCTTTCACAGGAACTCCACATAATCCATCAACACCTACACTTGACTCCAAATCTAGATTTGATTTGGGGTCTTCAGCCTAAAGAAATTCATGGGTTCTCCAAGCTTAAATGTATCTGATTTAAATTTGTAACTTAAATTTGATACAAATTTTTCAAAATGTATTCCAATAACCAAATCCTCTTTTATGTCAGTAACACCATAAACAATCATGTTTTCTGAGTCATTATTTTGTGATATTATAAGTGCTCAATAAAATAAAGATACATGAAAAACAAACAAACTTAAATCAGTTTACTGCCTCCTTCAGTTCTATCTAAATTAAAGTATCTTTGTGTGGTTATCATAAGAGAATAGGTAGGTTTTATTAAAGCTGCATGGATTTGTGTAAGTCAAAAAATATTTTTTTAGTTAATTTTTGTCCAGAATTAAGCTTTATTTCTTATTGATTTATTTTATTTAATTATACTGCCTAATTGGACAACTGGCTCTTTTTCTTGACGCTGTCATAAGGTAAATATTATCAGAGGAAAGAGAGATTCAGCGTAGTAGCCTAATATCGAGCTTATTAATGGGTAGTTTGACAGGCCCTTTTTAACTCAGTAATATGAATGTCAGTCACAACAGTAAAGTGTTTCTCAGGTGGCACTGCATGCATACATATGTGTCTCCAACACTTGATCCTTCACGGCAGCTTGCCTGTGTCGTTCGTCTGACATTAATCCTTTCTCAGCTTTACATTCCTCAAATCAGCATGGCAAGCCAAAGAAAATATATAAGAAATGTGCCTCGTCCTGCATAATACGACTATGGAGGTTTAGGCCAGCTTAGTTCAGTCAGAACATACAAAGTCTGGAAAACTATGGGTATTATTTTAGATATTTTTCAGATGGGAAAATATATAGAAAAGGAAACAAAATGTATATTTATTTTTATTTCCAGAGTTAATTATCTGTTTACCCATCCAACCATAATATTTTGCAGACTCCATTTCTACAGACTAGTAGAAACACCTTGCAATCATTCATTGTGAACTTTTGTAAGTGTTGAATAGAAGATATGTACAAACTTTGTTTCAGTTGCTGCTGGGGCTTGAGCTGCTATGCGCCCAGTTTTTTCTACCTTTTTCTTACATTTATGTGATTAGGGTGACAGAGTGCTGGGTTTAAAAATGTCAGTTGCACTCCTGTGGGGCATGCACGAGTTAAAATGTTACTGATCAGTTGTTGCTATTACCATTGGAAAAAAAAGACATAAAAGGGTGACACAGACTTCATGGGATTCATCTTTACTTTTAATCTTTTTCAGATTCTTGCTGGCTCACACTGAAGTCTAAGATAAAGGTGTACGCAGTCAAGGTTGACTCTAACTAAAGTTTCTCTTGTCAACTCACTGTAAACAACTTCCAGCAGGACTTGCTGACAACATAAACTGTGGTTTCACTCTCCAAACTAACATATTAAATCTGGCCTATGGGTCAGCAGTGTATTTGGAGAAGGAAGAATGAAACATGAAGCAAGTCACACTGTCTGTATGCAAGCTAAAGCTTTGGGATCATTGAACGTTCAAACATTGATCTTGAGACTGAAGCACTTTGAATATGACCAGGAAGTAAACTTGTTGCATAGAGAGTCCAGAACTTTTCAAAGATCCAAATCTGGGACTTTGTTGCTGTAAGCCAGCAGTGCTAACCACTGCTTGACCATGCGTATAATCATCAAAAACAGATTTTAAAATATTTGGTGAGTTGTTTTAAAATATATTTGAATAAACATTGCAGGCAGTAGAGATTCATATATTTGCCTCGCACAGAATTAACCTTGCAGATCTGCAAATTTGACCTCTGCTAACAGCATTTTTATTTAACACCAGATTTTCTTTTCACAGCACAGTACTTCCGTCTATGCATTTCTAACAGCTACAACACATTATCCTTCAACTTAAGTTGTTCTGACTTCACGTAAGTCGGGCACTTTTGGCACAGATGAACTTTAGGTTCAGTGAGGTTAAAATAAGACAGAATATCAAAGCAAAGGATATGCCTCAGAGGAACTACCTTGGGGATGCATAGGAGCCAACTGAATGGCTTACTTGTATGTGTAAATGTAGCATTAATGTAGAATTAAATATCAGACTTATAGAGAGATGTGCTGCTGCCAAGGAGACAGCGTTTCTCAGGAAGTTAAAGGTTATTTCAGTAGGAAGCCAGCTCTCTTCTGCATGGGTAACATGTTCCTGACTAGCCTGCCAGCAACCCAGGTGTTTCTGCTATTAAAAACGCATAAACTGCATCTGTTAGGATCTCAGGTAGTTTGGTAGTTTAATTTGATTCTCGTTTTATTATTATATTGTGTTGGTGTCTTATTTTGGTTAGATCAGTCATCTTCCTGTTTTTTCTTTAGTCATTATTACTGATTCCAGTTATGTTTATTTCTTGTCTCTAGTTATTTTTAGTTACTCTAGTTTTACTAAGTTTAGTTTGCTTTACTGCTATGTTCATTTCCTAGCCCCCCAGTGTACATTTTCAGTGCGATGCAGCATGTCTCCATTGCACGATTTGATTTATACTTGTGCTTTTAATGTGCTTAAATACTTAAAACAAATGACCAAATTACATATTGTAGCTTTGGTTGCATTTGAAAAAAAGCACTTTTCTGAAAATGTGTTGTTTTCTTTTTAGGCTTCTACATTTTTATTTAAAATCTTGACTAAGCAGAGTGAAAAAGGTTTGCAGAGGAATATTATTCTGTTGTTGAATCGTTCATTATTGCATTATTGGGCTGTGTATGTTTGCTCATTAAAGAGGGTGCGGAGGAAAGGGAGGTGCAGATTGCTAATGGAATAAAATACAAACATTTACAAAGCTTAATTTAGTTAACTGAGCAAACTGATGTATGGGTGTAATTACTGGTCCTCAGTGTACAACACAAAAAGTTGACATAGAAGTGTTTTTCCAAGCTTTTGTGTGAATGTGACCATGTTTTTGAGAAAAACATAAAGTAAGATAATAGTAAGAGACAACTCAGAACATGGACAAAAATAGCATCAGAGCTCAGATGGAATTCAGATCTTATCTGTAATGAAGTTGCACTGAGGAGATTAAAATTTGAATCCAGGCAAAAGATGACAGATGTTAAATGAAAGGCATCTCACACATGTTGAGAAAATTATGTACCATTGGAGAAAGCATAAGAAGAAAACTATGATCTCCAACCTTTTGAAGTGGCATTTTTATGAGGTTAATGATGCTATGCATTGTGCATGAGGACATTTATTGTCATCTCAAGTAGTTTTGATAAAATACCTTACGTATCTTATTAAAACTAATCACAAAATTAAATATAAACACACAGTTGTACATGGGTTTATTTATGTTTTTGCTACAAACATGCCAAATTCAATAATGTAAGCTGTTTTTACAAGAAAAAATTGTCATACTATTCTTGTGATTTTAACAGTACTAGGTTTTCATTTTCTACACTGTGCCATGCTACTTAATAATTACATGCAGAATACTACAATAAGCTTCTGCATAGGAAGTGTTTATAAACAATTTATGGTTTACATTTGACAGACACTTTAACAGGTGCATAATCTGTGTGGTAATTCCTCTGCTGAAGTCACTTTAAAGCAGGGTTTATTGAGTATAGACTGGAAATTGAAAAAAGGAAGGGAGCAATGTTTGTGTGTAAGGAACTGCAGTTTCATAGTAGAACAGAAGGTAAATGGGAAGTAAAGCAGAGAAAATCAAAATATAAAATACAACTTCACAGAGACCTAATAAAACCCAAAGACTCTGTTAAAGGATTTTGCGCTTGTGTAACTTGGAGGGTTACTTCGGGTCAGTATCTAGCTTTGTAATAACGGGAGGCAGCCCCAGACACTTGGGCGCTGTTGGCAAAATTATGTGAGGTGCCCCCTGCTGACCCCTGCACTCCCAACTAAGTATCTTAGAGCAACCTCAGTATATTATACATCATGTATAATTCACTGCTCTACAGCACATGGATAAATTTTGCTTTGTGTTAGATGAAAGAAAATAGCAAAAAATAAAAGCAGATTTACTGAACGAGTGGCACATTTCAGTATCAATCCAAGGTAGAGAGGACAGGACTGGTTGTTACATCTCTGGAGTCTGAGGTAGAAGTGTCTTCAGATGGCCTGGGTTTGAAGATGCATGTCTTAGGTATTTAAGAAGTGTATCTGAAAAGAGACAAATAGATATAAGTATTAGTGACTACCGCCTATAGTCAGGACTGGCTTTGGTAATAAAATGCAGAGCAATGTTTATTAGACGTCAGAGATGTGCAACAAAAATGTGAGATGAATCAACGATTTGAAATTAGTGTTCAGCCATGCTTAAATGAGTTCTGAATGAAGATTCTCTCTCTTTTGTGGTTTCACAGTCAGGTATTGAGATGTTTATTGAACTTTGGTCGAAAACTGATTTTGTTTCTCAAATTTGCAAATTTCCTCTTTCATCCTATCAAATTGAGTCACATTTAGAAACTGATGTTTATAACTGATGTTTCAAAATTTTATTCTGTAGCTTTAGCTGCATTGATGGTTTCTGTGCTTTGCCCCAGTTTGCGCCAAAGGTGTTTATTCACACATCAAATGCTGAAATCCACTTCGTAGGCACAGCCATTTAACCTTTCTAAATTTTACAAGCTGCTAGAGGCTCAGGAACATTATGTGATAGTGTGAAAAATTACTGTGGAACTGGAATCATTCCTTCAAAAAGTGATTCATTGGTAAGGATATTTAGTCTTAAAACATGAACCCTGCAAAATTGAATCTTTTCAATTGGGCCTCCTCGAAGAACTAGACACAGGGCAGAATGGAAGGAATATTTTTAAAATTTAAGATTGCTAGATTAGATAGAAAATAGAAACAAGTAATCAAATAAGTAAGGAATTTAAAAAAAGACATTTGTATTATGTTATACATTTGTGGGTGTGGTCTTTATTTGTTGTAATATTTAAAGTGGACATTTTAAAAATATTCAGTCTTTCTGAATATTTTCTTGGCGGTGAAGGTAAATAATATATCTTACATTTTGGGGCTCTGTTTTGGCATTAAAAGAAACAATCTGAAGAGTTATGTTACCTCTAAATGTCACAGGAACTTTTGCCTGTACAACACCTAGAGTGAAGTCAATTATGTGTCATGTAATTCTACTTTACTTTAAGAGTTATAAACATCTTTTGGTGCTGTTTGATTTTTTTATTATTTTTCTTCCTAAGGGAGGGTCAACAGGCAAAGGCTCCTACTGACAGAATCCATTTTTAAAACTTGACAGTGTGCGTATAAGTGATATTAATGTTTCTCATAAAATAGTTGGTGGAAAAAAATATGTTATATAACCTCAAATGTGTGGGCATCCTTCAGAGCGGGCATGTTGATTGAATTTTGGAGCTAAAACTTTTTATAGCAGCTATAAAACATCTGGGACTCAGCGCAACAGATGTCAATCATGCGAGCTTCTTCATTAAATACTTACTTAAAACTGAATTTTCCTAGATTTTTCTTCTTTTTTTTATTGAGGAATAATGGGCTAGTTTAATCAATTACTCTGTGCCGCAAATGAGAAAATTGCTAGATTATTGTTTCCAAAAATATGGTAAGAAGTTTTCAGCAGGTGCTCACAGACTGAGGATCACACTCAGGGGGCTGATTCCTTTATCAGAAATGATGAGCCCAAATCAGACTGACCAAGTAGGCCGCTTCTCGTCAGCTTACAGGTCTGCTTTTATTGAGCTGAAAGTGCTGAAGGTAGTGATTTCTTCATGCAGTAGCACAATGGGGAATTGTATTAACACAAACAGCGACTGCAGCACATCCTGCCAACATGAACAAACAGCAGAGATTCACTAACCTTTTCAACATCTACTTTTGGGTGGGTGCAGCCACTTTGGTACCGATTCAGCCATGATTTTGTGAAATGATGTGAGAAAAACAGAATTTAAAATTCCATTCATTAATTACAAAGCAGGAGGGACAACAAGTTTGCACATTTTGTGAAAATGGTGGTGAAAATTAAAAGCAAGACAGAATTTTTGCCTTTTGCCTTTTAGTTTGGCATTGCTACATAGAACAATATAAAAAAATAAATATGTATTCAGAACTATATTAATAGGATCAAGGTGCATTTTCTGATAAACACTTTAGGACATAATTTTGTGATTCTTCACATAAAAATTCCAGAAGGTTAATCATTATTCTAAATGCAGCCCATTCCAAACCTACATTTGCATGATTATGTAATTTTTTTCTCTCTCTTTTTGGCTTGCGGGAAGAGCTGTTCATGTTCAAATTACATTTGAGACGTTGCTAAAAGGTTTTTCCTTGATAATTCGAGCAGAGAAAAGCTGTATGCATATTGTAATGAATGTCCTAAGGACCAATATCGGATATGTTATATCACAGTGGGTTATCTATTTTTGATACTTAGCTTGTGCAAAATCTACTAAATTTGCAATTTTTGTATTGTTTTCCTACTTCTGAAATACATTTACAATATCTTAACAACAGTAGGATGAGTAAATTACTTCATATTTTTCTTTTCTAAATTAGACGTTTTGCATTATTAATACTACATGACAGCTGTAATTCAATAAATCACAGGCAACAAAGAAGAAAAAGCTTAAAGGTCCATTCTCGCTAGTTCTTGACATACTTCCTTCTGCTTAATGCTGTCTCAGATTGCTGGACTCCCCCGGTATCTGGTTGTGATAGAAAATTTAAATGATGAAACAATGTATTAGAACTGTTTCATTAAAAAAAAAAATACAGTGAAACATGGCTGAAAAATAAAATAAAAAAGATTCAACAAAACAAAAACACCAATCATTCTGTTTTTCTTTTAAATTTCTAAAAGATTTTTTGTCGTTTAGTTGTTGTTTTTTGGGGGGGTTTTTTGTAACTATCGTTAGACACAGTTTGATACTAGACTTATTCTTCAACAAAACTACTTTTAACTATGTATGGCAACAGTAGTTGTTTTGTAATCTGAACATTGTTGGTTTGAATCCAGCTCTAACTGAGGGAAGAACGTGGTCATGTGCTTCACTAAGTGAATGTGTTGTTAGGGTGATTGGGCATTATGGCTCTAATTTTTATAGTTTTGAATTATTGGTAACAGGAGAAATATGTTTTATGCATTCAGTCAATTTACTAATCTGTTTACTAATCCAATAAATTTGAAATTGAATGATAAAATAAATGCTTTTTTATAGTCACGTGACAGTGAATATGAAGTGACTGTTGTCTGTGCATGGAGGAACTCTAGTGTCTTTGCTTGCCTTGTTTCATGATCAGTTACTACAAGAGCTCAGGCTTTTCTTTTGCAGATAGACACCGTCTATCCTGAAAAAATCTCCTACCGGTAGCAACCAGCATCACCAAGCTGGTTATAGTTTCAAGGCGTGCGGCCGTCTCAGCTCTGAACGAAATACGCCGCCTCCTAAAGGCAGCCTTAAAGTAATTTTCTATAATCTCCTAATAGTCAGTTGTCAAAAAAAGTGGTGTCGTGTCTCCAGCTAATAATATCCTCCGACAGGATGTTATACATGATAATTTTAATTTGATTATGAGGTATAATCTCTCACATTGGGTAAAAGTTGACTGACCAAAAGAGCAACCAGAACCACATGCTATAAAATAGGGTGCAATTTGAAATCCTCAGAGAATAGTCCCCATAATTAATCTAAAGCACTTTACTAAGAGTAATAAAATAATGGGCAATGCTAAGGTACATTTGCAATATATATATATATCCCCAATATTAGGTACAATAATTTGTTTTTATGGTGCAAGTCAATTGTCCTGTAATGAAGCTCTCGCAGATTTTAATTGCACACTTACTTATTATGCTTATTTTCACCCCCAGCTCTTAGTCAGACATGCTTTCTTCATAATGCCCTACCATTTTAAGAGTTTTAACCTCACTCTAGGACCTGTAATTCTTTTCCTCTCTTCAGTACCTCTGGGTGAGTCATAATGACTCTTCAGTTGTGTCCATTCACCCATACCCTGTCTTACTGCACAGAGCAAACTTCTAAATCCTCCTCATTATGGACAACACATCACCGCTCCGGCAGAGAAACACTCTGACAGCACTGCACAAGATAGTTTGACTGAATAAACACACCTACCAGTCAAGTTTATTAGGTTATGAGTCAGTCATGGGTCTGTGGTATTACAACCCTTTGAGACAGCAAACAGCAGCTTGTTTGCCACACTTCACTTGTGCAGTGGCATGACACGATGTATTTTTAGTCTCCAACACGAAAACCCATGAGGGACTGTTTTTAAAGTTTTCATCCTCACATAGCATTGCTTCCAAATCTCTTTGTTTGACATAAATGTTATTTGTGAATGGAATTGCAAAAACTGGGGGCGAAGGGGATGTGCACGACCACTTCCCCAAGAGCACAGCTTACTTAAGAAATGGGCAACAGAGCAAATGGTTTTGACGATTCAGTTGAATGAGTAGCAGAGACACAGTGTCACAACGATAGATTGGCATGGAGGTAATGAAGTCAGATGATATCTATCAGGGGATTGTGGTTTACTGAAAAAGAGGTGGATAAAGAGCAGGTGAAATGAGAATGCTCTGTGATAGAAAACTATGTGAATGTTGGGAAAAAAACAAAATGTGAAGATGCTAAAAATGATCTTTATTCTGAGCTTTATCAGTAGTTTAATTTACAATGAGGTATTTTTAGATTTGTTACATTTTCTGTATAAAACATTACAAAATGATGTAGTGTTATGTCTTTGTTCTTGATTTGCAAAACTGACTTTCCAAGAAACAAACATTCCAACATAAACAAGTAGTTTTAATAGTGCTTTTACTACAGAGGAACTTCAGAATTATACAAGTCATACATTACTAAACACATAGTAATGTTTAGAAAACTATTTTCATTTTATTGTGCCTATAAAATGTCTACACACTCATGTCAAATGTTTCTGTGAGGTAATAAGTGTCATGATGAATTATTTTTAAAACTCCCCCGCCCCATTAATGTTATATTTACAAATACCCTGTTTAATTTAACAATTAAAAAAATCCAGAAATAGCAACAAGAAAAAAAAAAAAACTAGTTGGAATGTACCAGCGGTATAGCGGCAAAATTAACACTTGTTGCAAAAAATTTAAAGTTAGGAATTCATCAGCATCCCATATTGACAATAATTCACTCCACCTTGCAAAACGTCTCCAACCTTTTGAAGGCATGTGTGAAGACATCTCTTGTCCAACAGCCCCTTTCATATGTGGTCACCTTTTTTTCGCAGATTTAGTTCTAACCTCTGGCTGGCACAATCCAAAACTTTAATTTTCATCTCACAAGTTCACATCACAGGGTCATTTGGATATATGAGGGAACATGCTATGATACTGATAAAGAAATTCTCACTCATTTTCTGATTTCAAGTAGGCGTCTGAAAATGTGAAGCTAAAACTGCCTGGAAAAATTAAGCATACTGTGTAAAATGCTGTGCATTGTTGCAGCTTTTTCATGACTGACACCCTTAAACAATGAGATCCTTTAATTCCTTGAAACCTGTCTGGGATATATGTCTTTAACTATTAATCCATCACAGGTGTTGTGTCTGTGGGAGGAAGCCTGAGTATCTGGATGCAGGCAGAGAACACAATGTAGAAAGTTCTGAATGTCAGGATATCTGAACTTTGTTTTTGATTCATTAGATGTCTTACAAATGATAGCAAGTGTAAACTCAATAGGACTGAATACAAAGAATGATTTAAAAATGTGCTTGGTATATTAATATATGTAGGCTATGTATTATTTTCTTCTTAATAGATTTCATGATGAATTGATTGGAATTGTAGAGAAATTATGCCATGTTTCTGAGTCGATTTATTTGTTTTTCATCACAAAACTTGCCATTAAAACGGATGTGTACACTTTTCAAAGTCACTATATTTAGAATATAAATTGAAATTTTTTGGCATAACCATGAATAATAACTTCTCTGACAATAATATCTTCTGACTTCCTTCCTTTGCGACCGTCATTACTATGAATGCTAGAGGGGTTTGTCACATGGACTTATTTCAAATGGCTCTTGCTACCATTTGTATTGGATGGATCTACGTTAGCTAGACGTGGCTGCTTATCACTGCTCCATTCAAAATCTAATTCCTCTTACAATGTTTTCTTGCAACTTTAACATTATAAGACTTTTTGATGCCATCATAAACTCACAAAAGTAACATGTAGATGGTTATATAAGCCTCCCAGAAGTCATAATATACTTTATAAAAAACATATATATTTTTTATGTTAAGCATGGAGGGTATTATGGTATAAATTAAATTATATTTATCCAAAATGAGATGGTAAGCCTCAACAGTACTTCTTCAGTGGCAGATTATTTAAACTTTTGACATAGAAATTGTATACTTTCTTAATTGACTAGACTAAGCAAATTAAAGATATCTACTGCACGAGTTGCAGATCACAAAACTGAAACAAGTAATCACCTTGCAGATTGTTTTAAAAGTGAGAGCTGGAATAGCCCAGTGCACCGTTTTTTATTTACTTCTGAAAATTCAAAAGAAATACTAATCAAGGCTGATGAAGATTGTCTAACAAAACTTGTTCAGCACAGAGCAAATTCAAGACAGGGAGAGAGCACATCTCTCAAGAAATGTGTCTGATAATGTTATAAAATTGAATGTGACAAAAAATGCAGGTAAACATAAGAAGCAATGAAAGAAAATAAACCATTTGTATCTCAAAAGTAAGATATTTGGTTGTATGGTCAATATAGTAACTCAGCCATTCAAATCTTAAAGAGTTTTCTATAAAATATCCCACTCTGAATGCAATCTTTTTCCAATCTTAACATTTAAATTAATTCTTAATTCAAGTGGTACCAAATATTAGAAAGTTTTCTCCTTTGTTTGAAAGCCAATCCTTCTTATTTGCAAGCTGCATTCGCTTCCAGATATATTTTATATTTACCAACTGTTAATACTCATGTACAGACAGTAAATGTTGGAAGGCTTATAGAGAACTGGGTATTTATACAATAAAAACTCAAGAGCAGACTTACAGATACAGAAAACAAAGAGGAAACCCCAAATTGAGTAGAGAACTGACAATAAATTTGGTAAACAAAAAAATAGGACCGTTTATAGAGGAGGGTGGTTACTGGCATGCAATGTGATTAACAGGTGGCAATTGCGGGAACAAAGATAAATTAGCAAGAACTTGGAAACACCGCAATCTGGGAACACTAAAGCAATGACTGAATGTAGCCAAGATAATCTAATAAAAGTAGAAGTAATGAAAATTGAACACAAGGGAAGCAGCGGAATACCAAAAGTGCAGTTTGACTGAACATGACTGGATACTAAAATACCAAATAAACCACAGCAACATACCATAACCAAAGTTTAAATAATTAGTGATACTAAATAGTGGTAAATATAGAAAGATACAATTCTACTAACACACTTTTACTTTACTGGTCATAGGAAGATTTGATTCCAGGTTGGGCTTTAAGCTCACAACTGTCATCAACTAAAACAGATTGATGTGCTCAACCCTCAACAACAAATTTCCCCATTACAATCCCCCTTTAACTATCAATGGCTGTTAAAAGCAACTTCACTTTCCCAGACAAGCAAACAGCCTGCAATTTCACTTTTATGGCGTAAACTGTCTTTGCTGTCTGTAGTCCATTGTTTCAGGGGTTTTGTGCTGACAAATTTGGAGCCTCTTTCGACCAATAATGAGGTAAATAAAGAAAACAAAATGCCCCATGGAGATAATTAAGCAGATGCCCTATTGTTGGCTATGTTTTGCACTTTGGAGAACCACCAAGATCTTATTAATCAGATATTTGTCTATTAGTTTGTATGTGAACATCTATATTAGCTGATAATAATGCAGTGTTACATTTTCTATTGCCACATTTAAATCTGTTGCATAAAAAAAAATCAGAGGTTATGTATGAATCTCAAGTGCAGCACTTATAAATATCCACACAAAGAACAGGCATTTTAATATTCAGTTAAAACATTGTTATAATTGAATGAAACTAATGGGAATGTCAGCTGGGCTACCTTTGGGATTTCAAAGGCTGTCTAATCATCTCAGATCTCACCCACCATTTTATTTTTAACATCTCATTTTGAGCTTCAAGCTGTCCAAAAGCCAGATACAGGTGATGCAATCCTGATCTTTGATACTGTCACAATATTTAAAGTGAGGGATGCTTTGCTCTGTGGTTTTCTTCTGTATAATTGGCTGCTCGGCTTCCTCCCACTAGTCGACACTCTTCTGGCACTGTGTCTGTCGTAACAGTCAGGGGTCACCTCCCTCTGTGTTGGCCCTCTCCGTGTTGTGCTGACCTACAACAAGAGATGCTCCTCAGGAGGTCCCCAGTGACTAATGGTGCTTATTTTCTGCGTCGTGCCAGGAGCTAGCACCTAGGGCTGAGTGAATAAAACACAAACAGATAAGCACAGCAGGTGGAAGGGGAGAAAATACAGAAAAAAAGAAAGGGGACATATTTGACAGAGAGATACTGGTGCCCTCAAGAGAAGAAGGTATGGACTGAATTGGGACAGACAGTCTGGGGGAGTGTTTGAGTGGGAGAATGCTCTAACTTTGCAGAATTGCAAACTCGTCTATAGTGCTCTGTAGCATGCTCCGAGTATTCAAAACGTGCAGATTTTTTTGCATGTGTAGTAAAATGAAAACAATGAGCATGTAGGACCAGAACTATTGATGGCACTTGGTCTGCCCAGTGGGAATTTGACACAATAATTTGTAAGTTTATATGAAATTCTGTCCTGTGATGTTTAGATACAGTTGTTCATCCACATTGGTATCTACTGCATCAGACATTTCTCAAAATCGAAGTGCAGAGGAAAAATTTTGAGAACTTGAGTCCGATTCTGTGCCTTTTATTTCTTAGTCTACTATGATGTATTAGTTCTTAGCTTTAGGCTTTTTAGATCTTCTGTGTTTCCATTTAGTTTCTCCTCGTTTCATTATTCATCCTTCGTTGTGTTTACAATCTCCAGTCAGTTTCCAGTCTCGAAGCTGTGTCAATAATATGCTATAGTGAAACAACATGGGCAGGTACAAAAAAACAAGTCAAACAGACACATTTCACTGTCAAACAAACCTCTCAAAATGGAGGCCCAAACATTGTTGGTGTAATTTGTATTTAACAGTGAAGTAAGTTGCATGATATGGAAATGTAGTTTAAGTGAAACGTCTTGATTTATTTTTTTTTTTTTTTGTTGCTTCTTTATGTGGACCTTTTTTATTTACTCTGTATATATGATCCAAAACCAACAGAATTTAACAAGAGCTAGAAATTGACAAACTTTAATATTTAATAGAAAGAATAATTTGAAGTTCATTATGCCTTATACTCTGTGAAAGACTGCTTGTAGACAACAAAAGTGAGGTTTATATCATTAAAATGATCTTCACTGGTCCTATAAAGCACCATGGAAAATAAAAATGACTAGCTTCATTCGCCTTAAATTCTCCCCTTTTTTCTCATTGCAAAATTCTCAGTAGATCTGTGATGTTCTGCTAGGCCCTTTAAGTCTAGCAGAACATCACTGCCTTAAGTATCATCAGGATCAAACAAACACCCAAGGAGAATGACTGGGGAACACAATATAACAAGGTATAATAAAGTTTAACAGGAGGGATGAGAGAGAGGTGAATAAATACTGAGAGTGTGAAAGCTGGAACAGTAGGCTGAGCTCAGAGTAACTTATAATGAGACAAGGAGTAAATAAACAGAATAAACTAGAATCACTGAGAAAGGAGTGAACTAAAGTAAATATGATGTAATCAAAATAAAAAACCAAGGAACACAATGATAATCAAACTGGAATGAAATAATCAATATGCCAAAATAACTCCTTACGCTAACAGGTTCAAAGTGCACCAATCACAACTGATACCATCATCACTTTTAACATTGTATGGATTCACTTGTTTTCCAGTGATAGGTCCTGCTACTAACTCAATATGTGTTTTTTTTTCCCAGTAAGGATTGTGTTCTTGTCTGCTGATAAAGCTTCATCAATTAGTTCTTTCTGCTGTATATCTTTTCGCAGTTCTGTAATATCCGGTTGATTGTGATTCAGCTTCTGATTTGTGTAGATAGTCATGCTCCATGTAACTGAAACATCTACATTATCTACTGCTGCCAGTGTCCGATTGTCACATCATTGTCAGATTCTTCTTTTTCTTTTTAAAAATTGGCCACCTTATTTTTTATGCAAGAGTGCTGAAAAAACTCTAAAAACATATTTACATTAAGCTCTTACCTGAGTGGGTAGCATCCGGCTTGAACACATTAATGTCAGTCTGCATTACTGATCGATTTATACAGTTTTTGACTGCTCCTGAATACATTTTCTAGATCATCCATCCAACAAACAACATGATGTGTAGATTCATCAAAGGTAACGCAGAGCAGGAGCCGACTTGTAATGAGTTGCTGGGTATATGAGGGGGCAACAGCAGGTTTATTAAGTCTATTTTTCATGTAAGCAACTCCAATTTCTTTTATTACCATGAGTGAAAATTATTTTGAAGGAGACTCTTTCAGTACAAAAATGGGAGACAAAAGAAGCATTTGACAGAGAAGCAATGCACTTCTGCCAATAACTTAGCATTAACGCAACTGTGCATTACACTGCTTCTATGCTATAAATGATCGCAGGCTACATTTGCAGTCACTCTAATATTTATAATAGCGAGAGAAGAAAAGAGCAAGAATGCTTGAGCTGTTGTTAAAGAGTCTCTGTTTACACTGGGAGCCACAGGAGGTTCCCAGTGTGAAACTAAGCAGCACAGCAGGTCTTTTAACTGGAAATAATTCATATTTATTTAACCTACCGTGACCTGAGATTACATCGGTGCAGCACGGACTGTTTCAAGACGACATAGTGTTTTTCACATAAACAAATACTGAAACTTATTATCAGCACCTAAAAAAAATTGTAAACTTAAAGTAAGCACAATCATACTGAAAGCACATATATTAACATTTTAGTTCTCTCATCAAGTTATATAAATTTTTCCATTTGAAGCAGATTATTAAGAATTGTAGTACAAAGCTGCTATTTTAAGTGATGTGAATAGTGAACTGACTTTATTAAGTTTTAAAACTTTCCAACATATTACTATTGTTATTTTCTAACATGTTTGCAGAATTAATTAAAGATATAACCTTAATTTGGGTTTTCTATTTAGGGCAGGTAACTTCATCAGAATCTCTTTCCAAAAAAGATTACATTTTTTATTGTTTTGAACTATTACAATGCATTTTCCATTTTGTTCTAACTTTATTTTTATGTTCAAACTTAGTCTTTTCTCATATTTTTTTCAAACCTCATCAAATATTTATTTTTTAAACTGTTTTTATTGAGCCATAAATGGCTCAAGTAGAATTTGTTGCCATCAAACTGAGTCAATGAGTTGCAAAATCTAATCTAAACTAGCAACATCAAGTGCCACAAAGCTTGATGTTCAGTGACTAATGAACATCAAGCTTTTATGCTTTAATCAAAAGACCCTCATGTTTTGGATGTAACGTTTATGGCTTTACAAAGCATAACACCTTTTAAGTGTTTATTTCTACATCTTTTTTAACAATTACAACTCAGAGCTAATGAAAACCCAAAATCTGCATTTTCATTTAGTATCTGTTGTACTGAGTTTAACTTTTAAAGTGAGTGAAGGTGTCCTTCATTTAAGAAAATGCCTTCTAATTTTGATTTTCTGTGCACTTGCTCTGAGGCTGCATATGCTGTAATTTTATTATTGCATTATATAGCTTTATTAATGTTTCTAAATTATTAAAGGAACATGAATTTAGGCTCTCTTTGACTAATATATTTGGTGACACTTATTGTTTCAATGCCAAAACACCAGATGTTGACTAGAAGCAACTTTTTCTATGAAACCTTGCTAATGGATGAATGGACTACCCATTATCTTGGGTCTATGTTTGCTATGAACCCAGAGCAGAAAAACATTAACACTTTACTTACTTACTTACTTATTCATTGCAAGATATATCTCAATCACAGATTGCATCACTGCAGATTTTTTGGAGTATATAAAAAAGCTGGATATATACACTTTAGTCAAAAATTTTTTAAAAATGTTCATTATGAAGACAATGAGCATTACTAAGGCTTTGTGGGAAGTGTTTTTTCTTTGCTGAAGGTATTAGTTTGTCCTGTTCTCAAGTGATAGAGTCCTTACAGAACATACAAGGTCGGTGTAATACAGGGCCAACAGCTGCACCACAACTCAATGTCTGTCATTACAACTGAGAACAACTGTGATTTAATTTCTGGGCTACAAGTGAAATTGTTGAAAACATACAGATGAGAGAGAACAAATAAATCAGCTCTATAAAAATGGACAGCCTAGTAGCCGGACTTTAAATCTAAAGATTCAAGGTGTAGAAAATGAAAAGAACAAAAGAAAGCATGTCGATGACATTAATTAGATAAGTAGGAACAACAAAAGGAATTTAAAACTGTAAAAATGAAACAGAAGAGGATTAATAAGTCACAAACCTCATATTGCTGAAATGCACATCTTTTCAGTCAAAACTTTGTCTCAAAAAAACTTGTAACAATAAAAATCTGAGTGTGATGAATTTGAAAGGTTTGTTAGTTCATGTTTACTGGAAGCTTTCCAGGAACAAAGGAAACAATGAAACTGTGAAAAGCATTGAAGTGGTGGATGGTTTGAGTTGGCAGCAGTCTGACTGAAATCACAGGCCAACAGAGCAAAGGGGACCAGCCAAGAGAAAAAGTCCAAAACTGGGCTGGGAATCAAAACAGGGCAGATGATCTGACAGGGAAAATAGCTGGAAAGCCAAGTCAAACAGAGCAAGCTAAGCAGTCCATACCAAAACTGGACAGCTTCATAAACTGGAGAGGTTAATGAGTGAATGGAGAGTGAAAAAGGGAATAGGTTAAGAGAACTGGACAGTTGGGATTGGGAATGACAAAATAGATAAGTGTGGGACAGGATGTAAAATGACTGGAGAGGTAATGAACATAATAAAAAGATAAGTGAATGAGTAAACAAGCCAAACAGAGACATAAAAAAAAATCCCGTTCATATAAGTAAATATGGTATTATTGTTTGCAAAGACAAGTGTCTTGCAAAACCATTTAAAAAATATGTGGACACAAATTCACAGACACAAGACAATTCATGAATGAATGAAAGTTGTTAAAATGTTGTTGATGGATATTCACTCTCCAGCCCATGTGTTCCCTCCACTTTAAGCAGGACAAAGTAAGAAAATAAAGAAAACTACATTAAACAGATGACTGACAAGATTTTCAGAGCAGGGTTGCATTTCACCAGCAGAGCAGCTCCAAAGCAGGTTGATTTGAACTCTGTGCTGGTATGCATCTGGGCAAATCCAAAACTATAGGATGTGACCTCCATCTGTACCTGCTCTTAGGATGTCTCATCTGCATAATGGAGTTGGATATTTACATTTATATCTACTTTTGTGAGAACTTCACTTGTTTAAATTCTTCTCACAGAGGTTAGATCTGATTATGCAAATGAAGTGGGTATGGTTGGTGAACAAACTGACAAGGCCAAACCCCAGTACAGGCGGCGGTATGGATTTTAGATTTTACTTTTCAGAGGTGAACTTGAGAGCCTGTCCTTCACAAACCTATCAGATTCTGAATGCTAGGTGTTTTTTTTTTCTTATTTTTAATCCATCTTGCTTAGTTTATACCTGATACTACATAATTTTTCAATTAAAAAAAAAAAAAAATCCATAAACCTAATATTTAGAAGTGAAGAAGAAATGCATTTATTTTCAGGTTGAGAATATCTCGAAATAATTATAGACTGTGCTGGAGAGAAAAGAATGTGATGGTTATTAGCTCATTGTCAGCGTTGTTTTGCTTTTCTGCCTGTGCATTCTGAATTACTTAGCAAATAACCAAATGAATGTCATGCTTGGGAGGCAGTAATTGAAAGATATAGAAATTGAAAATAGAGCCCTCTGGAAAATAAATCATCTGTCAAGACAGGAACAAAGTTTGTAAGGGATTTTGGAGATAGAGGAGAGAGAACGGAGGTTGGTAATTGCATGGCTTCTGGCCTCGTGATATTTTTTCACCCTGACGTGCGCATCTCTCGTTGATACATGCAGGGAACATGAGCAAGAAGCTGTTTCATTGCCTTTATGTCTTTTCCCCCGCACTGCTTTTACTTTTCTCTATTACTGATGAAAGATGCCAGATGAGAAGGATGAATGGAGAAGGAAGGAGAGAAACCATTGATCCTGAATATCCCTCGAATATGAATTTCACAAACATCAGAATGTTCATATGTGAGCACTTTAAAGATTTGGAGTGTTATATGGAATGCACTAATACCTTCCTCTGTATCTGTCTTTGTCTTCTCGGTCTTTGTCTCTCCCTCTTAGGCTCAGTGTCACTCAGTGTACTCCTGCTCTCTGTTGCAGTCGTAGTATGTGCCGTTTGGCTCGTAGCTTTATGTGGGATCTGCACCTGGTGTCAACGTAAACTGGTAAGTTACGGTACCTAACATTTTAGCTTGCATTTATTGCTCATGACAATTGTTTCTCAGTTTCTTTTAAATATTGAGTGTATGTTGACGGCACATACACTCAGAATGTCATTCATTTTGGAGTTTTCTGAGAAATCAGATCTGTTGCTTTCTTTACTCCTTATTTTAATTGCCCTATTCATTTAGTTGGGGTTGTTCAGATTGATCACATGTAGTCAGTATCTTACAGGCAGTACAGATGGTCTTATGACAAAATAGTTTTATGATACATTTAAAAATAAGTCTGTCTGTCAAAGTTGATATGGCAGAACCACAACAGAAACATTGGCTTAAAGAAAACACTGCTTGGATGATTCCTCCCACATTACAACTGCTTTCCTATTTCTCCTGGTGGCTCTTGAAGAAGTACAGTGGTACCCTGCCAAAATTTTTTGTGGTATGTGACTCCAAATTATTCAACCCGTTATACCTGGATGTCTGGATCTTTTTGTGGAACATATCTAAAATATTCTGGAAAGTACAATGACACTTGACACTGGTTTAGCCTGGTGGTGCAGCAGAATAATGTCTTCTATGTGCATCACATTTTCTCATAACTGCTGGCTCAGAGGCAGGTCATTCTGTACTACGTAAAACAATTTCAACCCAAACCTCATATCATTTTGAATCAATTCTTTCCAAATCACTCTTTAACTTCATCATCTTTAGGCCATTTGTTTGCATTGCAGCAAGTTTTTCAATAAAACATCCTCCATGAAGCCATGGTAACCGCACATACTGAAAATGCTACAGGTATTCTGTCACAAGTCTGATACTCCTTATAACACAGCCTCTGTTTCCTCAGAATAACTTCAACTAGATTGGCAATTAGAAAGCCACTGTTGAAGAAGATTTGCATCCAGCTTGACTAGAGTTTGTCAAAAAAAAAGCCAGGCGGGAGACTCTATAGTCCAGGAGAAATATTATTTGGCCTGATAAGACCAACATGGAGCTTTTTCAGGCAAGATGCTATGTGTGGCTGACGCTAAGCACTGCATAGCATCACAAAACAAACCATTTCCACTGTGAAGCATGGTGGTTACTGCGTCCTATGAAGCTTGTAAAGATAGAAGATTAAATAAATGGCTCAAAGGGAAATCCTGGAGGACAATTTGTTTCCATCTGCAAGAGAACTATAGCTTTGGAGAACATTTTTCAGCAAGACAATGATGCCAATCATGCAAGTAAAGCTACACCGGAATGATTTGAAGACAGGAAGGTGGAGGTTCTGGAATGGCCCAGTCAAAGCCCAGACTTGAGTCTTATAGAGAATTTGTTGCTGAATTTGAAAAGTGGTTGAAAAGGGTAAATATTAATGCAATAAGTTTTTTGTCAAATTTTCAAATTGATTTGTAAAAGCAACAAACAGGGTAACACATCCAAGAGGGTGAGAACTTTTCATAGGCACTGTACTGATATATCTGAACCTAATTTGAGAGACAAAGCAAAACAAAGTTCACCCTTAGTGGATCTGCAGTGAGATTTCTTCTCATTGCAGCACACAAAGTGGTGTGCAAAGACCCAAATATAGATCAGTTGAGGCAGTGTTAAGAATTATGAAAAAATAAGAAAATGTAACAAAAGCTGCAGAAAACTCCTAGTTTTAGTTGTTTTACATGGTGAAAATATAGTGATAGTCCAGCTAACCTGGGATAGTGTGAAACATCTACAAATACAAGAAAGGAATCTTTCAAGAAGAGATTTTGATTCTTCAGAATCACTGCTTATTCTTGACAGATTTGTGTAATCTCTTCCACTGCCAGAAGAGGGAAATGTAAAATTCTGAACTGCAGCATGGAAATATCATCCCTCACTCACCCTGTTTATGCTGTTATGTTTCCAGAGGGATTATGAACAATTTGCTGTGAGGATGAGTTATATTTGTGTAGAAAGTCAGGCTTCTCTGTTGACACCAGTGTGACCTTGAATTGAATGTACACTCTGTTGTTGTTGTTATTGCTGATTTGTGCTTTGCTTTCCAGATGAAGAATGTGGCTGTATGTTTCCCATGACAGAAAACACCAATGTCCTTCATAAACATGCCTCTGTATGCTCAGAGCTTGTGCATCATGGTTGTTTGCCTCCAGCCCACGTCACTATGCTAATGAATCATATGTTAATGGAGATATATCTGCACTACTGGCCACTGACGGAGCTGTAATTTGTCCTATAAGTTTTGATGTCTGTTGTTGTCATTTCCTAAATTCAGTCCTCTGGTCCTCCTTGCTGTTCTGCTCTCTTTTCTCTGCTTGTCTTAGTATCACTGCTGCACAGCTGTTCATAAAACATTCAAAAGCTGAGCACTAACTAGGCTGTTCAGATGAAATACATCTCTTTAAAAGACAGAGCAGTCACTATTGTTCACACCTGACAAATTGATTTGTTTTCTTTGTGCATTTTCAAGGTATCAGTGTCTCTGTCTTTGTTCTTGTCTTACCATCGTTTTTCTTGAAGAGCCTGCCATGCATTTATCACTTTGTCACTTAATCTCCATGTTCATGTCAGGATGATTCTTTTCTACAGTATCACCCCTTTCCTATGTCACGCTATGACAGGACACAGCATTGTTATGCTAACAAACGCTTATGTAGAAAAATTTATGGAGATTAAACACATGTAACAGCTAGAGTGATTTAACAGCATCAGATTTATGAGTTGATGGCAAAGACAGCATTTGGAAAATTAACCATATTTATCATTGTTTTGAAAACAGACCTCATTGGAAAGCATATTTTAATTTGCGTTAAATATAATTTTACATATACATGTAATGGTAAATATGATGTATTACAAATAAGATATGCAGACAGAAATCACAGTGCACTATGTTAAAATAGCTAATGTTAAACTCTGTGTTCTGTAATATGCCCTTTCAGCATTTAGAGTTCATTAGATTTCTGTATCATTTAATTAACTATTGTTAGTTAAAACTATTTCTGTTTAGTCGCAACTAGTAACCGTGTTTTCCACTTTTCCAAAGCATAACCATCACCCGTTTTTAGTTTTTAATGCACAATAACAAAAAATAAATAATCAGAGATAAAAACGCAATTGTGAATGCAGAAATTCCCCCAATTGCATCCAGCCTAGGTAGTTTTTTTTCCCAACAATGTTAGCTCATAAAACCAATTATCGCTTCAGCTCCCACAGAAACATGCACAGATCAGTCAGCAGCAGCAGCACAATACCTCCTCACCTGTGGCGCAGTGCGCATGTAGGCATGTTGATTATCAGGGACCCTCCAGCTGATCCAATTTAACCATAGGAGAAAAATAGGAGAAAGTCTCATAACAAGCTTCCTCTCACTCCCCCAAAAATCTAATCTATTCTGAATTTTGCAATGTATTTCAAGCTTACAACTAGACAGTAGTTTACAAACTGAACTTGTGGCTGTCATCTCCTGTTTTTGAGATGGCATTATGTATCAACTAATTTCCAGAAAATAAGTGTGTGATATCTTTTGAATGCACAGAACCATTCTGAATCAGATTTGAGTTATTCAAGTCCAGAAGTTTATAATATTTATTGTCATGGAGTCATTTGTCACTTGTCACTGATGATCTTATGCAGCAAAGTAATTTTCTTGAACTTACAGTATATGTTTTTTTTTTTCACGTTGAAGAACGTTTTGAGTTTTAATCTAAGATATGCAGACAGAAATCACTTCAAGAACTTGGATCATTCAGGGATTGTCCTTAGTTTTATATATATATATGCACAGAACCATATATATATATATATATATATATATATATATAAATGTGGAGCACTTGATGGGTCTGGGATGCAGTGCAACCTCTCAATTTCTGCTTAAGAAGTGCAAATAAAAGTGTTTTTATATATATATATATATATGTATATATATATA